>JAANBB010000047.1:0-168084 GCA_014621425.1 Cylindrodendrum hubeiense | reverse complement strand
CGGCAGGGTGTGCAACGACGGTGCACACCTCAATCAACCCGGGCAAAAAGGCGACACCCCCAGGACCCGAGACCGAGACAAGGGCCCGCGGTTTCGAATTGGCCAGGGCGAGAGGACGCCGCCCGGAAGGGGTTGATGATCAGCCTGTCGTCGGCTTTTTTCGCACCTGGCTGTTGTTTCTGGCATGCCGAGATGCACCACATCGCCAGGGGGGTGGGCGCCCAACCGCACTGACACGCCGGCCGCTCGAAGGGAAGATACCTTGCTACGGACCACGACCGCCGCCGACCCAGCAAAGGAAGGCAGAAAAATCCCGGAGCGGCGCTAGAAAACGGGTCCCACTCGCTGGCCTTGGTCCTTGGGAGGAGGCAAGGAGGGTGGCAACGGTGACTTGACTTCACAGCTCTCTGCAAGTCTGCACTCGGCTGCACGCACCGGTAATGTTATCCGACCAGTAAGTGAGCCAGCCTGCCAGCCCGCTGACGGGGAAGCCGGGGATGTTTCACAGCAAAGACGGCGAGCGCTGCGGAGGGGCGGGGACGCGTCCATCAGAGAGGCCTTACATGAGAGGTAGGTATCCGTACCGTGCTCTACTCCAGCTTGCCTTCTCACCGTTCCACTGAGACCTGATGCCATGGAATAAGGCATCCCTGATAGGATCCCGGGTGCCTCGACATGTACTACGGAGTACGGGGGACCGTCCCCTCCACTGCTAGTATTCGTATTTGCTTCTCAGTCGTTCGTTATTCTCGGCACCGCTTCTTTCCAACCCCGACTCGTGTAAATGCCGAGTGCGGGAATGGCTTACACCCCTCTCTCCCTCCCTGGGCAGCACCAACAAATATCTTGCGAGTGGCACCATGCCCCAGGACGTTGTCGAGGAGTTCCCCGCCACGGCGCCAACAAAGAACAACAGGCCAGGGCGGCCATGGAACTAGATCCTGCACGGCACTGCCTTGGCTGGCCTTCTGTGGTGTAGCACCGTGGTCCATGTACTGCCCGGTACTGTACTTTGCACATCACGTCCCATCACGTCCCATCGCAACCACGGCAATCATCAGCTGCATTCCACAGTCAGCTCCCATCAGTCGCCCCTCAGCCGTCTCACCGCCTGCTCTCTTACACATCCCGTGTGGATAACTGGGTACATACACCGTAGTATGCCAGAGCGGCAGAGCAGTGGCCAGGCGGGATGGCGGCAGCGCACGAGATTGGCCGATGCCCCCCAGCCCCTTACTACTCTACGTGCCTTTAGCAGAGGGCGGCCGTCCTGCGTGTCTTGGGTCGGCGGCTCCAGTTGGCTTGGGGCTCCAGTTGGCTTGGGCTTGGCTGCCAAGTGGCTCCCAGTCGGCTGCGTGGCTAGGGCTGGAGATCATCGACATGTGAATCACCTCGTTCGACAGCCACGGGGCAAATCGGAGACGGGGGCCATGCGGGACAAGAGGCCCAAGCCCATCCAGGCCCCATGTCCGAAGGGCCCCAACTTGCAAGCCCCAAGCCATGACAATGAGGGGATGGGGTCGGTCTTTGCTGCTCATGACTGAAGCGAATTGCCCTCGAAGCCATTGGCTCGGTGGGCGACTCGACGACGACGACGAAGAGAGGGGCATCGTGATGAAATGTGACGAAGCCATTTGTGCTCCCGTGGCGTTCTGTAGGTTGGAGCCGGTGGCTGGCTGTCCTCTGATAAGCAAGGGATGGCCGATGGATAAGATTCGACAAGGCGCACGCATCACAACCCCATGTGGGCGGGCATTGTGTCATCAGAAGTGCAGGCCACGGCGACGAACCTCGTGTTGAAAATGCCGCTGGGTGCCGGAATAACCTTACTACAACTTGCCTGTAGGTGCGTCTGTCTATCGTGTGGCCCTCACTGGAGGACGAGGTTGCACCTCCATGACAACATGGCTGCTCCCTTTCCATCAGTGAAGACGTGGTATGCATCATTGCCATGGGAGCACAAGGCCATGCGGGACCCCAAGCACAGTCGATCAAGGAGGGGTGGCCTGGCTTGAATGCCACCACATGTCAGAGACGAAAAATGCCGAGGCGCATTTTTCGCGATTCCATCAATTGGATGGACCGGGTGCCTGATCTCTACCAGTTCTGGGTGGTCGACACAAGCGTGAGCTAGGTACGTAGTAGATATCTCGGCACCACATCGTTTCTCGCCAAACCACAGCCATGGAAGTTGGGACTGGCCAATTGTGGGGGCCCAGGCGACAGGCGAGGGGAGAGGACTCCCAGGGGCCGGTACGTACCTGCCTCCAGCCAGATCGGGCACCTCCCGTCAGGGTCCATAGATTCGCCTGCAGTTCCTCCGACAAAATTTTTATTTTTTTCTGTTGGGAAAATTGTTGAGCGGGGGCCCGGCGCTTGGCGTCCACGGCCCAAGGGTTCGAAAACTGGCTGGCCAGCTCTAGTGGGGGTCCCTCTTCGCTTCCGAGATGCGCTTTCGGTGGCTTCTGATACAGTTTAGGATTATCCATGCACTGTGAGGGATGCCGCATCCCAATGACAGTCCAGAAAAGGTCCAGAGAGAGCCATGCCGCATCGTATCAAGGCACTTTCGGGGACACAGTACACCGGAGACGGGGACGGGGACGGAGACGGAGAAGGGAATGGAGACGACACCGGAGACGGGAACAGAGACGGCACCGGAGAGACCAACACCGGAGACGATATTGGAGACGACATCCGAAAGGACACCGTCTCCTACAGCTCCTACAGCGTAGCACAGTCCAGGCTGCCTTACGCGGCGAGTACTACGTACAACAGAGTTGCAACACCTGTCATGCTAAGGGTACCTTAACTCGGAAAAGGTTCGTGCCAATCCTTATCATTCAAAACTACCCGCCATTGATTGGCCCTTGATTGGTCATTGATTGGCCATTACGGAACTCGACGGTCCTTCTTTGGGTCCTTCCTTCTCTTGTCCACGTCGTCGCAACTGTCTGTGCTCAGGAAGCCCGCACTTGCCTCGCCCCCCTGTCTCCTTCCTGCAACGAGCTTGCCTGCCTACCTTACGCCGTCTCCCCAGCTCCGTCTTTTCTGGGCCCCACGTGTGCCCCAGCTCGCTAGAGCTCCGCACCAACCCCCCTACATACAAGTACACATCCACCCAGCCTTAGTAGGCCCCCCAGCAGCAGCCCCCCAGTAACCCTCTTGCTAGCCCGTCTGGCAGCTCCTGCCTGCTTCTTGCCTTGCTCCTGCTCCGCTACGGCCGTCCGAGATCCACCCCGCCTTCCATCTTCTGCCGACCCTTGCTCCTGGCCGGCCGCCCTTTCGCAGAGCCGCCTCCCGGGTCAGGTCATGGTGGTTCGACAACTCCCAACAACATCGAGGAATGTGATTGTTTTCCGGCTTTGTTAAACTTTTAGGTCCTACCGTATTGGCTCATTATCATACATCTTCGAACTAGTCACTTTTTACGGCGCATGCTGAGTTCTTTCTTCATCAACCGCCAGGGACCAAGTGCCTTGCTCATCTCGGGACTTCTCGAGATGCTTTTGTTGGGACAAACCAGCAAAGCATCATTGGCAAGTAACAGCAACAACCAACCTGCCGTATTCGTACTTTACGCAATCCCAGAAAGCACATAGTTCCACGTAGCCATAGTACATCTAGACATCTATCCATTCCGTCCTCCCAACGCTACTGTAGATGCAACAGCAACGGGCAACATCCCACAATGTCCCACGCCGAAGCCAGCTGCCGGTCTATCCTTGACGCTCTCCGTGCATGAACGTCCTGATGGCTCGAAATAGCATGTCTTCGCGTGCTCTCGGCGCCATGGCCTGAAAGTCAACAGTGCTCTCCCGAAACCACAGTGGAGACTCGGCCTGGTTTCGGGGTTGCGTGTTTCTATCCTCCGGCTGACCCGTCCCGCCCCGATGTGGCTGCTGTAAGTTGCGTGAGTTGGTGCCTGCAGCCAAGTTTCGTTGTCTATGTGGGCTGTTTCCGTTCCGATAGCGTTTCTTGTTCTTGTGCCTCCAAGGCGAGGACCCCTTCTGTCTACCTGAAGCTCCTTTATTGGGAGGGTGAGGGATATCACCTATGTGCTGCTGAACTGACTCAGTAGATTTCTCTGTCAATTCCTCGGAGCCTCCCGAATTCAAGACTGGGCCCATTTGCTCTGGTGGTGTCATGTCTTGACTCGGCTTCCTTGCGTCTCTGGAAGGCATCTTGGGTTCGCTCTCGTTGCAAGCCGGAGATCTGGTACTCGACGCAACTCTCGTATCATAACTCGAATTCTTCGACTCCTTCGCCTTTCCAAACTCTTTCATCGGCTCGATCTCACTACGAACCGGAGATTCGACATTCGATGCAACAGCGGTTGTCCCGATTCGACCTTTGAAAGGGGAACTAGGCGTTGTCCCCTTGGGGAATGAACCACCGCCGATAAACTCACTCAATGGCAAGAAAGAAGTCGAACTCGAAGTTGACTGACGCCTCTCAACTTCCTGAGACTCAACACGTGGTTGCTGGGAGCCATTACTCTCGGCTGTCTTCTTGGCCTCTTGGCTCGTCTTTCGTTTCTTAGTTGCTCGAGTACTTGCCTCGTCAATCGAAAGACTCCGCTGCTCCTTTTTCTTCTCATCTCGTAGCGCTTCCCGATACTTTCCCTTATAACTCTGGAGCAACTGCAAGATTCTAGGCGACAACTCAGGGGTGTTATATTCGATAGAGGGTAAAGCCACATCGTTTTGGTTCTGGCCAACTTCGCTTTGATCACGATTCTCCGAGTCGGGGATGGGTTTCTGGGCAGCTTCGCTGTCGATGATGTCTTGTCCCATGTGTTGATGTATGATCTTCTCCAAACCTGGCTGGATGTCAACAAGCAAGGACATAATGGCCTCGGCTTCCCGGATCTGAAGGCCGTCCGACTTGACCTTGTCTTGCAAATCTCCGAGGCATTCGCCGTAAGCCTTACGATTGTTGTTGCCCCTGAGCAGGTGGGGTCGGCTTTGCGTGTCGAGCTCGTCCCTGCGATTCTCCAAAACGGTGTTGATCCAACCATAGAGTTCTTCTTGTACAAACGAGAGAACCCTGTTTCCCACCAATGTCCAAATGGCGCTCTCAAAATATCCCTTGTATAGGGTGGTGAACCGCTGAGCCCAGATCTTGTTCCAACTATCGATGGCGGTGTCTAGCTCGTGGCGCAGGTCACGAGGCGGGGACAAGATGCCCTCCCTGAGTTCTTTTCGGCGTTGATCGCACCATGAATTCACTTGGGTTCGTAGGTGCTTCCAGTCAGTAAACTTGTTCCGAGGAGTATGTTCTATCTGTTGGAGGATAGCAACCCAGAACTCTTCCTCTGTGTGGTTCAAGACTGGCTGTAGACCGAGGTAGTCTTTTTCGGCAGCAACACACAAGTTGAGGATGTCGGTTCTTTCAGGCATCGACAGTATACCCTTTGAGGATGCTTCGACGGATATTGGTTGACGAACGACCAGAGGCGGTATGTCCCCTCGTTGAGGACGATGTGGAAGTTTTCCCCACTAGATGTCAGTTTAGCTGTCAGAGTTCAGAGGCTGATATAGGGCACAAACATCTGTAATCGTGGCAAGTGGTTCCTTCTTGAGGATCTTTGTCTCCTTGGAGATTTCACTGGTCTTAGACGGTTTTGGTGTTGTCGCCGATACCTGAGTTGGATGGTTTGACCATTCTCCGTTTTTCTTCTTCTTCACGATGGCCTTGCGCATTTCCTTGGGAGTTTCGACAACCATACCACTGCCCCGCCTCATCGAAGGCCCTCGGTAGTTACCCTGAGCACGGGTCAAATGATTGTCGTGGGCTCCTGTCCCTCTCACGACGGGTCGACTCTGAGGCTGAGTTTGCCTGCTTGGGGTGTTGAAAGGGGAGCTGGAGATCGGCTGAGAAACGTCGATGAACCGGGTCATGGAGCCCTCTCCCGTCTTGCTAGGGGAAACATGGACCCGAAGTGGTGAGCTAGAAACCACTGGTCTTAGTTTGGCCAGACGATTTGGAGTAGGTGTATCTGGTGTCGAAGCAAGGGTATCGTCGACCCATGAGAAGGTGGACAGCTCTCGGGCCTGTGTCGAAGGCGCCGAGGAAGAGGAGTTCTGGAAGTCTGAAAAGGAACGGTAGGTGAATTCGATCGAGTCTTGTTGCTTGCGTCGTTTCTTCGACTTAGATGATTGTGGAGTTTTCATCCTGAGAGGCTCAAGCGATGAACAGCGAAATTTCTTTGGATCGAAAAGTGAATTGTGAAGGTAGAGACGCGATGATGCAGTGGAGAGAAGAGTGTGCTGTGTTAGAAACCACTGCGCCCTTTTTTTCGTTGGTGAATCACAAGATGTTTCTTTCAAGTGGCGGGCAGCTGTTTGCAACAGGCAAGCTGTTAACTGTCCGTGTCTTGTCAACCTTAGGCTTTATCTAAGGCAAAAGGGAGAACCATGTGCTGTCTTAGTGAATGTGGACCGACACATTCGGTTATTGTGTAGCTTCTCAACATTGCCATACACCGGTTGTGCTTGTCAAAGACTAAATCGTCTGGAATAAACATTTACTTTGAGCTAACTAATTGATATCGGTGTCCTGCAGCTTCAGCCAGTTTGGTTGAGTGTGATCTTCGTTGACATGCATGGCACAAGCGAAAAGTAGGGGATACCACGGCTCAATCTCAGCAGCTGCGGGCTGGACATGGACAACGTATTCAGGTGAGAGAAAATTCGCGGCACAAACAAACGACATAAAGTGGCCATAGACTCCTCTAGACAAATAAGGAATTAAGTCATGTCGTGCTGAATCCTAGAAGCAGCGTTGATACGGTGCCGACTGAAACGCATCTTCAAGACAGCAAGGTACTCGAGACGAACCGAAGGTGATATTGACACCTCGCAGAGGAGAATCCAACCTCAATGATATGACATCTAAAATCTGAATTCAAAAGGGTAGTATATGTTGTTAGGAAAATAAGTAAACAAGGTGAAGAAGCCCAGTGTCTGGGAAGAAACGAATATAATAACAACACAGCCAACAATCAACCACACCCTCGCTACACGAAAGTCCATCCACAACGCCAAGCTACCTGAAAGACAACTCCCGGAAGGTCAATGACTCTCGAATCTTCATTCAATCGTAGAGAAGTGGATGTCGTCACCAGGGCACCAGCCTGCCCTCGGTGTCGACGACCTGCCTCAGCCGCTGCGGCATGAAATCCACCCACATGTTGATGCGCTCCTGGTCGAGGCCCGCCCAGGTATCGCGGATAATCTGGCGCAGCGTCTCGTCGTCCCAATCCTTGGGCGCGTCGACCGTCCACTGCTTCTTGGCCGGCCAGAGCGAGTCGAGCGGGCTCAGGTCTGGGCTCTCGCCGCAGTTGAAGTAGCACCGCAGCGCGTTTTCCTCTTTCCACTGCTGCACGATGTTGACCTTGCTGGCACTGCCGTGGGCGAACGAGTCGGCGTCCTCCTCCAAGATGAAGGCCTGTGAGCCGAGGTCTGCGATCCATGGCTTGACGACCTTGTCGAGAACCTTTTCGCGATACTCGGGCATGGTCATGACGCCCATGCAGTTGGGGTTTGTCGTCTCGTCATAGAAGACCAGCTCGCTCTTGAAGCCGTATCCCACGGCCGCCCAGACATGCGCCTTCTTCACGTCGCGGGGCCAGTTCGCATCCGGCTGCGGCGCGCACACGGAGCAAAACTTCTCTCCGGCCCTCGGAATGAGACGCATCTTGCCATCCAGGCCAAATCCAAAGTGCAGCTCACCGCTGAAGCGCACAAAGCGCCAGTCCTGCGGCTGAGGGTAAGTGTCCAGCATGCGGCGGGCGTACTCGGTGCGCTTCTCCCGGGCTTTCTTGTGCACCCAGCAGCGCGCACAACCCAAACACCGGCGGTAGCTGAGGGTGCCCATGGTGCGATGTAGCGTGCGCGGGTTGCATTCCATCTGAACCCCGGCTTCCTTGGCCAGGCCGCTCCAGTTCAGGTTGACGGCCTCGTAGCGCTCGTCCCACAGGATGCTCTCCATCTTTTGCTGGTCGTCCTCGGAGATCTTACTAGGCCGCCCACGCGTCTCCTCCCACTCGGGATCATTGCGTTTGGAGGCCGGGATGTTCAGGGCGGCGTAGCCCTGCGAACGGGAGAGATCAAAGTGTCGAAAGATGGCCGACTTGTTGACGGGAAGGCCCTGGGACTCAAGATACGAGATGGTGCCCCGGACCATGGCCTTTTTAGGGGTGTCGCCATGTTTGTACCCCGAAGGCATTCTGGGCGGCCCGTCTCCTGTTACCGGCTCCGGCTCCGTCGCCGTCTCCAGCGCCGTCTCCAGCTCCAGTATCCCGTCTCGGCGGGGATTCACCCGGTCGGTGGAAAGAATGGTATAAGACGAGTGGTGGGTGGGTGGTTGGTTCTTTTTGTCTGCTTGTTTGCCTACCTAGAGCAATACGAGGAGTGGGTGGGGTGCAGACTGGCCCGCGCTCACGTGACACCTTTGACGTCTGCTCCTGGGTCTGCTCCTGTGACTGCTCCTGTGACCGATGAATGGCTGGTTGTTTCGAGTCAACAAACATTAATGCATAAATTGGAATGATCCATTGCCGGGGCATCCGTGCGGGCAAGTACCGGTACCCCTTGCATGTGTCGAGCTAAGTTATGCCGAGCGTTGCTAGAATGGTGATGATGCCACAAGGCTGAGACACTCTCATCTATGGTTTCACATTGTCTATAATTAAACTACGTATAGCCTCCACTTCTGAGACTGTCATGCGTGAGAGAAGGTCTAGTCCACGCATGGAACTGCCATCTGATGACTTTGTGGTCCACGCATGAAACTCCCACCTATTTACTCCGCAGTCCAAGATTATGTTGAAGTGTAGAATCTACATTTTTGATTCAAGAGGTCGTCCATCCATTATTTGAATGTTACCGACGATTACGAAGTTAAACAACTAAGTCCCAGCTCTTCCTCTCGCTTCCCATTCAAACACCCTCCATAAAAATCCCCTCCTCAAGTCGAGGTTCCCAAGATGTCAAGATGGCGCCCCTGCATCAAACGCCCAGAAATGGAGCCGCATATGTCCCCATCTATACCAAAATATACATGTCTGCCCCAAAGGAGCGTAAATACCGTCCGCCTATGTAAAATTATCATCGTATATCTGCTGTCGTTGTCTAGACGCAGCTCGATTATGCCTTGCCGGCGTCGCGGACCGACATCATAAATCGGTCTTCCGCGCCGACTTCGCCAATGGGTCTTGCAGACGGCACGCTGGCGTTCTGAACTGAGAGAACGGCCTTCACTTCTCCTGCCGTCTTGGTTCCGAGTAGAGTCATTTCCCTGCTCAATAAGAAGGCCACGGCAGCGCGAACCATGAGACCGTCTCCTTCGAAGACGTAGACATCCCATAGCCTCGCGGCCTCGTCGATGGCTAACTGCGCGGTGAACATGCTGGTGAAAATGTCGCGAAGGTAATCTTCCAGTGTTGCCGGGTCGACATTCATGGTGAGGTGGTGGTGTAGCGTGGGGGATTTGAGAGCCAAGGTTTGCAGCACCAAGTTGCAAGCCGATGATTGAGCGCCTGGGTCCGATGCATAAAAGGACAACGGCAAGGGTCGGTTGAGAACGTTCGAGAGCGTAATGAACGCTGCCGCGGGGTTTGGCAGGTTCAGCAGTAGCAGCGCCGCGATTGTCTAAAGCTTTGTTAGTTTGTTATATCACTGGTAATTCGTTCACACTCACATTACAACCGGGAACATAGCCAATGTCGCTCCGGTACATGGCGTACGCGCTCAGCACGTCAACCAAGCTCTGGTTCAGTGGCCCGCTAACCTCAAAGATGCGGAGGTCCTTCCAGGTTCGCTCAGCGGCATCCTTGCGAATCTCCTGGAACCACTTGGCCTTCCTGACGTCGTCCGCGTCACCTTTGTCGTCCTTGACTCGAGCATCCACCTCCTTCGCTCTTGCCAGTGCTGCTTCAAATGAAGTTTCGGTGAGGCCTAGCTCATTGCCAATGGCTCGTGACCACACGAATCCTCGGCTTCGAGGTGCAACGCCCTTCCACCACAACTCTCTCGTTCTGCGCTCTCGGATGGCGTCGTTCCAGCGGGGGATCACATCTCGTTCCCAGATATGCATCAGGTTGTCTGCAGTGACGTCTCGTCCCTCAACCTTGGCCTTCCGGGTGACTTCTCGGCGCTCTTCAGCTCGGGCGCTGGCGGCCATCATTTTCTGGTATTCCCTCAAGTGCCGTTTCTCTTCAGCAGGATCCTTAGGCGGGAGCCAGGATGGCCGAGTGCGGCTCAAAACAGCCTCCTTCTCCTTCGAAACAGGAAGTGGGTCAATCATGATGTTGGTCTTCCGGAGAGGCGGAAGTTCTGGCGTCGACCTCATTCGCTCCCTCTTGTCAAATGAACTATCCACCGACCTCCGACGACTTGAGTTCCACGTGTTGGGGCGAGCACCATTGAGTCGCTTGGTCTGGCTCTCATCTAGCTCATCTGCATGCTCTTCCAGCTTTTCCGTCAGAGCTTTGGCTTCGGCATTGAGCTCAGCCAAGGCTGCGTTCCAGCTGTGTGCGCGAGTCTTGAGAGGGCTACGAGGGGGGGCGTCGCTCTTCCAAGATGGGGAGCGGAGGGATCCCTGAGCCTGGGCGATGGCCGGCGTTCCGTTGCCAACGCTTCGAACGCGTTCTTTGGGAGCTCGGTCGGGGGTGGGTGATACGGAGTTGGCCCGGCTGGGCGAACGCTCCTGCGGGGGTCGAGGGGAAATAGGAACATTATCCAGGACCAGTCCTTCGGGGATGTCATCGCCGTCGTCTTCATCGCATTCGCGTTCCAGATCAGTAAAAGACTTGCGATCGCGTGTCGTCTGCCAGCTGCCACGTCGAGGCTTGGCGGGACGACTCGGGTCTCTGGGATTGAGTGAGTATCCAGGGCTTGGGGTTCGTCGCCGCGGAAAGGGGAGGGATGACGAGGAAGGGCTCTTCAAGGGCTTGGGGCGAGTGGCTGAGAGTGGCTCAGTAAGAGCGCTTAGGTTGGTGCTGCGCGGGTTGGAGGAGTAGACATTGGTCTGGAGGGTCGGAAACGGCGGACGAGCTTTAGAAGCAGTGCGGCCAGCTGCGAGAGTACGACCGGCGGGCGTCTTGGCAGATAAGGAGCGGATGCTGACCTCAGACGGGCTCTTGAGGGTCACAGTGTCGTTGTCATCATCGAGGCCAATTTCTTCAAAGTGACCGACGTCAGCGAGGACGCTGCCATCATCGCTGCTGAAGGACTGGAAGGAGGACGATTTCGAGCTCTTGGAGGCCGTCATCCCTGGGGGTGACTCGGGACTAGGGATGACGATATCGAGGTCGTGAGCGCGAATCATTGTCGCATGGCAAGGGGACAAGGGCGGCGCCGGGAGGACGAGGATGGCGGCGTCTCGCCCGATGATGGTCTGGAGTCGTCGGGTTTGGGTGTCTTGGGCGTCGATATGTCAGGTCTATCGGTGAAGGCGTATTGAGCAGTGTCGTCTTGTTTTGTTCGGCAGGACGTGAGCGGGCTGTGCAGGGTCGGAGGTTGTTGCTGGGTTGGAGCTCGGGCTGGTTGATGAAGGAGTCGTTTCAAGATTGCCAGGGTAGTGACTCGGGCCCGGAGTTGGTCAGGGAGGGGAGATCCGTAATAGGAATGATAGTGAAGCGAGATGAAATCGGGCTTGATAGCGAAAGTAGAAAGGGAAGCATGCGCACGCAGCAAGATGGGACGGATCGATCAACGATGGAATGGCCTCGCGGAGGGTCGGGCGGTTATTGCTGACGGTGTCGCTCCCATTAACGAACGACTGGGAGGCGCAGCAGCGAGCGAGAGACGGGAATCGAGGCGGGAATTGTGGTTAAAGAGGCGCGTGCATGGAGCGAGAGAATCGAGGACCCAAAGAAGCGAGAGATTGGGATCCAGGCGCAGTAGGAAAGCAAGCAAGTCGGGGAGTAAGCAAATAAAGTCGTCGGGGGAGGCAAAAACAAGGAAGATGAAGGAGAGCGAGAGCGAGAGTGCGTGATGACGATGGTAAGGAGGCGCCAGCAAACCAGGAACCGCAGAGCCACAGGACCACAGAGCCACAGAACCACAGGACCACCAAACCGCCAACACAACGCCGCCCATCCCATCCCATCCCATCCATGCCCGTCCCATGCCGTCCCATGCACCTGCGCCGCCAACGCCGCCAGCGCCGCCCCAGCAAAACGGGCGACCCGCGACCAGCGAACAGGAAAGAGCCACCCAGTCCAGGCCCAGTCAGGGAGGAGCCACGTCCCGAAACGGGCATGGCGCGCACACCTCGCGCAGGAAGGGCCGGGGTATGTACCTGCGCACCGCTCCCACGCGGCACCTCTACTTGCGCACAATTTTGCCCGCCATCCGCCGGTGGCATGGCCTTATCGGGTCAAGCCGTGCGCAGGGGACTTGGAGGGTGAATACAGTGCATTGGCACCGTCGGACTGTGCGCCGCTACCCCGAATGCGCGGCGCCGTACAGTGCTGTTAATATCAGACCCCTGCCGCCCGTAATCTCGGCCGCATATGCGCGGCTAATAATCCTCCACAGCGAATCACCCTCCATGGTCCTAGGTGTAATAAGGTCGGTCTGGGAGGAACCTCGAAAGCCATGTGCTATTTGCCTGGTCGCCTCCTTTCTTCTACATGCAGATGTCCCACTACGCTCCCTGCGTAGCTTGCCACTATTGCCTCTGTCCTGTAGAATAAAATTTGTGTCTGACACGTTAAAGCATATCCCTGTCCGTGGTTCCATCGAACAAGCCCCTGTCGTCAATCCTTCGTCAATCCTATCAAGAGTGACCGATCACGTGCCAATCTTCACCTCAACGTCAACATCGAAACACCACCAATTGTCAAGCCCCCATCACCAGCCACAAAATCATCGCCCGAGGCTGGTGCCACCACCACCCTGAATTCTCTGCTTCCTTGTCACATCATGCATTTTCGCAATCAGATCTTCCTCGTTGTCAGACCCCGATGCCGACGAACTCTCGTTGTCTGTCTCACCCGCGCCCCAGAGCTTGAGTGCTTCGACCCCTTCCGGCTTCTTCGCTGGCTCCTGCTCCTCGTTCTTCCACTTTGGGACCAGATCCCGTCTGTTCTTCATGCTCTCCTCGACAAAGTCATCCAGCGACTTCTTCTTCATCGTAAACAGCGGCACACTCGATCCCGCAAGGTGAGAGTACCTCATCATGAGGTTGTACCAAAAGTTGCCGTACTGTTTGTCCGTCTTGATTCCTCGGTGCAGTAGCTCTGCTTCCATCGCTCGTGACGTCACATCTGAGCGAGCTGCCGGGAGGTTCCAATCCGTGTCCCATTTGTAACGCGACGTACTGTCTTGGCTTTGATTGGCAAAGACTTCTCCAGCCGCGATCTTCTTTTCCAGCCGAGCAATTGTGGGCTTGATTGCATGCTCCGAGACTCCATCTCGAATTACAGCTGGCTTGAACTCTCGTACATCGAAGACCGGTTTGTCGACTGGCATCCACTGATGTTTTTCTCTTGGCCCATTGAGACTCTTGCTGGCCCTCATGGGTTTCGTCTCCTCCTATGAATCTGAACCCGCCGGCTCAACCTTGATCCTAACCTTTGAAGGAGTATCGATACTGCTGGTCTGACTGTCCGTTTCCTCTATCTCCTCAGGAGATGTGTCGCGTGAGACTGGTTTCGTTGGTGTCAAACTGCTCTCTACCCGAGACAGTCAGTATGAAAACTTGCTATTATCAAGCACGGTGAGCACTTACTCTTGTAGGTCCATCCTCTGTTCGCAGGAGTAGGATAAGTCCCATTGGCAATGGGTTTGCGACGAGGGCTCCAGATTGTTTTGGGGGAACCCAGAGGGTTGTGCTTGCCCTTCTTCACACTCGATGTCAAGGCAGTCAAAGCAAAGCGTTTAAGTGCGGAATTGGACTTTTTCTTAGACACCGTGACCAGCTTCTTGGAAGCTGAACCTTTGATTGGCTTGATCTGCTTCTTTGCGTGCTGTGTTCTCTGGCTAGGCGAATAAGCAGAAAAAGCAAGGTGTTTGAATGCAGAATTATACTTTTTCTCAGGCACTGTGACCACTTTCTTGGAGGCTGAAGTCCTGATGGTCTTGGCCTGCTTCTTGGTGTGCTGGATTCTCTCGCTGGGCGAAGAAACAGCATGCTTGGCCAGAGGCGAGCCCCCGATTGATGAGAACGGCATTCCTCTACCTTGGCGCCTCTCTTGATTGCGAGGCCATGTCTTTGGCGCCTTCAGGATACTCTTCAGTCCAACTGACGAGCTGCTTCTGCTACTTGCCAGGAATTTGGGTTTTGGCATCGGGCTATCCTCTTCGGTGCCAAGGTCGTCTGATAACTCGAAGTGAGAGTCAGGGCGAGATCCGAAACGCCTGGTGGAATCATAGGGGCTTTCGAATCTTGCACTCGAAGGTAAAGGTTGATGAGAGGGCGGGGGCGACGATTTGATGTAAGGACCATCATCAGAGCCACTGTAGGGGAGTGGGGACGAATAATCAATGGGAGAATCTGTATCCAGCTTGATCTTGCGGCCTTCTTCTTCAGATTCGGACACGTCTTGACTAGACGGTTCCTTGGCGATCGACTTGAAGAGGCGGTTGAACTTTTTATCTGTGAGGTCCAATGATGGCTCTCTCCTGGGCAACTTGCATGGTGCGGGACTATCATCAAATGGAGCCGGGTTCCGTGAGGCGTGTGAATTGGATGATGACGACTGCAGTTGAATTCGTGTTTCTTCTCGGCACAGCTTCACTTTACCCAACACGCTTTTGGGCCCTGCTGAACCGTCATCTCGAGTTTCGATTTGTTGGCTGGTGGCAGTCTGGTTGCATTGCAAATAATCCTTGGCATCCTAAGCCGTGGGAGCAACAGTCGCGCCAGTATTTCCGCCCTCCGCATTGCCCGCTGACGCAACCAAGCATGGAGGCAAAAGGCCAGGGGCCGGGTTGATCAGGGGGGTGTCAGAAGTGGAATCGCGTGATGGTGTCTTTGTGTAGTCGGGCTTGGCAGGGTCGGGCTTGACAGGGTTGGGCTTGATAGTGTCGGGCTTGGCAGGGTTGGGTTTAGCAGAGTTGGACTTGACAGGCGCAGTCTTATTCTGGTTAGCAAGTGCCTTCTTGACAGTGTTGTTTTCTTCCTCGGAATATTCGCTATCCGTGTCGCTCTCAATGTGGATGATGGGGGAGGCAACTGAAGCTTGTTTCTTGGGGGTCCGAATAACTTTGACAAATTCGCAATCAGAATCAGCTTCCGCTGGCTTGCTATCAACCACAGGAACTGGAGCGTTGGAATCACCGAGTCGTATCTTCTTGCATGGTGGTTTCTTCGCCGGGCTTTGGCGGCGTCGCTTGGGAGTTGCCTGGGCTTTCTCGATGATGTGATCGGAATCAGGCTCCTTGGAGGCGGCTGGGGTGGAACTGGCCAACTGGTATTTGATCCCTTTGAGGTATTTCTTTTTGATAGCAGGCAGAGCAGACTGTGGCGCAGGACTGGCGGTATTTGACACTGTAAATCCCGAAGAGCCGTTGGATAGGTTCGCACCAGTGATCGAAGATGTCGAAGATGTTGCACGAGACTTCTGGGCAACTGGTTCCTGAGGCGCCGGTTTCTTACCAGCTGTTTTGGGAGTGGTTGGTTTACTGGCAACTGGTTTCTTTCTGCTGGTCGTCTCCTGCTTCACCGAGTCGCGTCTGGGTGTTTCTGTAGTAGTTTCCTTGGCCTTTGCTCGCTTGGTGGGTGTGACCTTGGGGGTGGAGGCAGTCTTCCGCTTGCGCTTCTTGTTGGGAGCTGGTTGGACACTCTGAATCACGCATTCCGAGCTCTCATCCCCAGAGGAGAGCTCGATAGGGGTGTATGGAGATGTGCCTGGCTTGGTCGCAATAGGTTTGTTTGGTGTTCGCTGACTTGGGCCGCCAGAGGCTGCTCGACGTTGCGGCGTTTCCGGAACTTTGTCCTCAGCCCGACCGGCAATCTTCTGGCTTCTGCTTTGCGACGATGCAGGTTCAGAGAGTGGCGTGGAAGGGATGGAGAGAAAAGAAGCGGCGGACGGGGTGTTTTGTGTGTTTTGTGGCGACTTGGCTGTCGCCTGCCCGCTGCCCTGAGATTGTTTTCGTGTCGGACATCTCTTTGCACTTGAGAGAGTATCGTCCGCATCTTGGCTGGAAGCGTTGACGTGGTTTCCATGTCTCCCAGGTTTCTTGTTATTTGACGGGAGATCGGGCTGAGAGCGTCTGGGCGACGATGCCTGGGATGCGGCGAACATCTCTGAGATCTTGCGTTGCGGCATGGCTGTAGCGTTGCCTCCGCAGTTTCTTGAGGGCGGTCAAAGCAAATGCTCTCTTTGATGATATTGTCAGTAGTTGTCGAAGTCAGGGTGTTGTGAAGGGATCATACCAGGAAATATATGCGACGCAAATGCAGCAGCCGAGAAGGGTCACAGGTGCCAAGGTGAGATGACTAGCCGACGAGAAGACGGCACGCAGGAGGCACAATTCTCAGAGACCGGAACAAGGGGAGATAAAACGAAACTCGTGGAAGGGTACTCCCAGCTGGTGCCTGATGAAGACGGAGGCGTGATAGAAGTGAGGCACAGAATTGTGTCGGAGTGCAGAAATGAAGATCGACCTCACAATGTTAGACGAAGGTGAAAGGGATAAGAGAACAAGAACGGGTGGTTTTCCAACAGCTCACATTGCGGAAATAAATGCTGTGGCCAAACACCATTTTTTGGGAGCAAACGACCACTCAGGGTTGAGGTGGGTAGCCGCAGAGGTGAATGAAAGGTGAGAAGTTGCTGGACTCGGGCGTTGGTTGGCCCAAAGAGCCACACGCGGGCTGAAAACTTGCACTACTAACACGAGAACAGACTCCAGGCAATCACAGGCGACGGTAGGGGCGTGTTGTTCGTAACGAGACGAGGTGCTCATTCACGATGGTCCTTTTGCATTTCCATGCCGCCACATCTATGGTATCATTACAGATCATCATGGTCTATGCCTTTCCGACACATCCTCATCAGCTACCAGAGCCTTCTGCCTTACATTCGTTCACGTCTACGGGGCGCTGCTCGGATGATGTCGTCGACTCGGAGAAGGAGCTACACAATGTTAGTCAGTCTCTCACACACATCAGACGATAGAAAGTAGGGTTCTCACCTCTGCGGCCTCGCTGGCGGACGAAACAACGGCCTTCTTCAACTTGTAGCTCTCAATAACACCAGCATCCCGCATGTCGGTAATGCCACCGCCGGGGGTCATCAGGTCCAGACCATAGGTGGTAAGGCCATCGTAAATAGCTTTTCGCAGCCTGGCGACAAGGTCACCAGAGTCCAGACCGGCATTGTCGGCCAGGATGGTGGGCAGTTGCCTCAAAGCAATGGCGAAGGCAGACACAGCCAGTTGCTTCTTGCCCTCCACACGGGTAGCAGCTCCATCCACGGCCTTGGCCATGACCATCTCAGCACAGCCACCGCCAAGGGTGGTTCGGGGCTCCTTGATAGTCTGGGACAGAACAGCCAGGGCGTCGTGTAGACTGCGCTCGGCCTCATCAAGCAGCTGTTCCGTAGCACCTCGGAGCACGATCGTGCAAGCTTCACCGCCAGAAACACCAGAGAACTTGATGAGGGTGTCCTCGCCAATAATAACCTCCTCGATGAGATCGCAGTAACCCAGCTTGACCTGTTCGGGGTGGTCGAACGTTGAGGCAATCTCTCCGCCAGTCACAAGAGCCAGACGCTCGATACCGTCGAAGTCGGCGTGCTCGATGGACATAATACCGGCATCGGTGAACAGTTGCTCGGGCCAGTTGTAGATCAGCTGGCGGTTAATGAAGCAGTTGACGCCATGGGCCTTGATCTTCTCCACCTTGGCCTTCATCTTGTCCTTCTCCGCCCTCTCCAAGTCTGCGAGCTTGCTTGTGCCAGTGACCCTGACTCGGGCTCCGAAAATCTTGACCTTGTCGGTGTCCATGGAAGTGTTCGCCACCAGAATCTTCGCCTTCTCCAACCGCTTGGGCTGGTTCACACCGATCTTCTTGTCCAGGATGAATCCCTCGTCGAGGTAGGAGTCGCTAAGCTTTCCTCCGGCCTTCTTGATAATCTGAATATGGCTGAGATCGGAAGACTTCAATCGAAGTACGGCATCGCAAGCGAGAATGGCAAACTGGTCTCGGTCCTGGGCCAGGACCTTGGAGCTGAGGGTCGTCCGTGCGATGGCGAGGAGGTCGTTTCGGAAAGCCTCGGGGCTCTTGCTGTGGTCAACTGCCGTCTCCTCCAGCGCCTTCAGCGCAGCGTGGCTCGCTATTCTGTAACCTTCGATAATGGTCTGGGGGTGGATCTTCTTGTCAACCAGCTTCTCGGCCTCTCGCAGCAGTTCGGCGGCCAAAACGGTGACGGAGGTGGTGCCGTCACCGACTTCGTCATCCTGAACCTTGGAAATGTTGACCAGGACCTTTGCGGCGGCGTTGTCGAGGGCGATCGATTTGAGGATGGTGGCACCGTCGTTTGTTACCATGATTTCGGCGGTCGAGCTAGTACGTTGTCAAAAAGGGGGGTTGCGGCGAGCTAGGATGCGGCGGACATACGCTGACTGCAGGATCTTGTCCATTCCCTTGGGACCGAGTGTGCTCTTGACGAGGTCGCCCACGGCGATGGCGCCAACAAAGGCAGCGAGACGGGCATTCTCACCCTTCTCCTCGGTGGTGCCCTCTTCAAAAATCTGGGTTGGTTGGAAAGACTGGCGGGGTGAAGACGAGACATGTTAGCTTATACGTTTCTTTCCGCAAATGCAGCAAGGGCTGTTTGCTCCAGCAGTTTCCAGAAGGACATACCATGACGGGCAATCTGAATGTTACGACAAGCCGGTCGAGTCGGAGGAGATATGTCGTCGAAATGCTTCAGCCTTGGGACAAGTTGCAGCCTTTTTCTTGGGAGCTCCCAGCCAGCTAGCATCAGCAAAACCGAGCCCCCCGCCAGGCACCTGGGCCACACGTGACTTGCCCCGCGGTCGGGAAAAATTGTCGGCGGAGGAAGATCGCTTCTCCGTCGCGCACACTTTGTGGAAAGTGGAAAGTGAAGAACACCAAATTTGTGCTGTATCAGGTCGGCTACCGCAACAACTCGAGCCTCCGTACGTCCCCGAGTACGCCTTTTGCGGTCAACCCCTGCGTGTCCCGAAGGCCTCAACTGCCAGACCGAAGCCCTCCCCACGCTTCGTCTCCAACGCCGAAACCCCAACACAGCGCTGTTCGCCTGAAAAAGAGAGCGGGGCAATTTTCTGCACCCCTCCACAATCACAAATCGCCCATCATGGCGCCCTCATTCGACCACCTGCGCGAGGCCGATCTCGACGACGACGAGTTCAACGAGGATGATATCGACATCTCGGACCTGCGAGAGCGCTTCGAGGTCCAGCTGGAACAGGGCTACGACAGCTTTGTCGTCATCGACGGCCTGCCCGAGGTCACGGAGGAGCAGAAGCCCAAGCTGGTCAAGTTCTTGTTGAAGAAGCTCAACACCGTTGGAAAGACCAAGGAGGAGCTGATTTACATGCCCATGGGAGAGAACGGAAAGTCCCTTCGGTAAGTCATACCCGGCTGCGCTTCTTCCATTTGTCGCCGTGTGCATTTCGCTGACTCCGATGTGCCCTTAGTTTCGCCTTCGTCGAATACTCCTCACCCGCTGAGGCCGCTGCCGCCACCCGCCAGTTGGATCTTGTCCCCCTCGACAAGAAGCACATTCTCCGCGTCAACAAGGTGACCGATATCGAGCGATTTGGACGAGAAGGCCGAGTCGACGAGACCTACCAACCCCCTCACATTGACGACTTCGTCGAGAAGGAGCACTTGCGATGGTGGCTCAAGGATCCCGCGGAGCGTGGTCGTGACCAGTTCGTCATGTACCGAGGCGACGATGTCGGTGTCTTCTGGAACAACGAGAAGGATCAGCCCGAGAGCGTCATCAACCGCCAACACTGGACCGAGACCTTCGTCCAGTGGTCTCCCCTCGGCACCTACCTGACCTCTGTCCACGCCCAGGGTGTCCAGCTCTGGGGCGGTTCTTCGTGGTCGCGACAGGCCCGATTCGCCCACCCCTTCGTCAACCTCATCGCCTTTTCTCCCAGCGAGAAGTACCTCGTCACCTGGTCTAACAGGCCGATCTCGATTCCCGAGGAGGGCCACCCCTCCCTGTCCATCGACGACGATGGCAAGAACTATGTCATCTGGGATCTTGCCACCGGTGCCCCCATCCGATCCTTTGCCAACCTCGAGCCCCCCAAGGCCGAGGAGGGCAAGCCCCCGCCTAAGCTGCAGTGGCCCGCCTTCAAGTGGTCCGCTGATGAGAACTACGTCGCCCGGTTGACCCAGGGCTCTTCCATCTCCGTCTACGAGCTCCCCCGCATGAACCTCCTCGACAAGACCTCGATCAAGATTGAGGGTGTCATGGACTTTGACTGGGCGCCCGCCTCCCCCCGCCGAGATGGTATCAAGGAGTACGAGCAGCTCTTCTGCTACTGGACTCCCGAGATTGGCAGCAACCCCGCCAAGGTCGGATTGATGAGCGTCCCCTCAAAACAGGTCGTGAGATCTCTCAACCTCTTCAGCGTTAGCGATGCTAAGCTGCACTGGCAATCCGACGCCGCATACCTCTGTGTCAAGGTCGACCGTCATTCCAAGTCCAAGAAGTCCCAGGCCACCACTCTGGAGATTTTCCGCGTCAAGGAGAAGGGTGTCCCTGTCGAAGTTGTCGACACCATCAAGGACACTGTCATCAACTTCGCGTGGGAGCCCAAGGGCGACCGATTCGCCATCATCACCACCACAGAGCCCGTCGGCGTCACCGCTGTCCCCCCCAAGACGTCCGTGGCCTTCTTCTGCCCCGAGAAGGCGAAGGGCCCTATTGTCGGCAACTTCAAGCACCTCCGAACCCTGGACAAGAAGAACAGCAACGCCATCTACTGGTCCCCCCGAGGCCGCTTCGTGGTGATTGCCACCATCCACAACCAGCAGAGCTCTGACCTCGACTTCTTCGACCTCGACTTCGAGGGCGAGAAGCCCGAGGCCGAGAAGGACCTCACCGCCAACCTTCAGCTCATGAACGTCGCTGACCACTACGGCGTGACGGATGTTGAGTGGGACCCCTCTGGTCGATTCGTCGCCACTTGGGCCTCCGTGTGGAAGCACTCTGTAAGATATACGACTGGCCCTCTAACTAATATTTCCCGTGCTAATACCTTGATAGATGGAGAACGGATACCACATCTACGATTTCCGCGGCGAGGCTCTGCGAGAGGAGCCCACGGAGAAGTTCAAGCAGTTCGCTTGGCGCCCCCGGCCGCCCACCATGCTCAGCAAGGATGAGCAGAAGCAGATCCGCAAGAACCTCCGAGAGTACAGCCGTGTCTTTGAGACAGAGGATGCCGACCGTGGTGCCTCAGCTGACTTGGCTGTTGTGGAGGCTCGTCGTAACATGCTCGAGGAGTGGGTCTCGTGGCGCGAGTCGGTTGTGGCCGATTTGTTGGAGGACCGAGCAGCCCTCGGCCTTCCAGCTGACCCCCATACTCATCTTCTGGAGGCCAAGACAAAGTCGCTCGCAGTTAGCTCAGAAGAGGACCGACTTGTTGAGGAGATTGTTGAAGACGTTCTCGAGGAGAATGAGGAGGTTATCATTTAGACGGCTTCTTTTTTCTTGCATTTGCAAGGAGTGATTCGCTTGTACTGGTAGAAAATTGGTCAGGGCGACGGGTCACATAATGAAATTCTTCTACATATCAGGACGGGCATCGGTTCTAGTTTGGTCGAAAAGCAATCTTTTTCGCGCAACAGTCCCTGGTCATCTCCTCTCACGAAATCATTGATGAACTTACGTACCACTTTTTCGGATTTCCCAAATGTTGCCTGTGTTATGTCTAGCGGTAGGCCGTATCAGTCGGCCACGTGAACATTTAGATTGAAGCGAAAAGGGGGAATTTGGCATCTCGAAACTACGCGCAGGTGATGCGCTGTCTTTGTACTCCGCTGTCTATGTATGTCCTATGATATGATTTGACCGTCCAGTTGTTTATCCCAATTCTATAAAAATACATCCCACCGTGGTATAATTACCTATGCGACCGAGTCCAACCATGCCACGCCTCCCAAAGTCCATGCTAATTATCGGGTCTCCCTTATAAACTTTCTACCTTCGATGTCGCGTGGCTCTTGAAATCGATCGAGGCTCGTGACGCAGCACCGCTGGCGCTCGAATACGTCTGGCTGACATCCATCGTTCGAATGATGCCGTTGTACGTCATGATCTCCTCCTCCGAACCGGTCGGCGATTCGCTTCGAATCTCAGTATGGTGACGCACACTTCGCATATCCTTGAGTCCAATACCATCGGCCGTGCGAGGAGCAGTGCGAGAATTGGTCCCGTAGTACATGTTTCCACTCGTGTTGTACTTGCCCTTGGCAGTGCTTCCAAAGAGTCTCGGGAACCAGTTTCGGACCAGGTATCGCAGGGCGGGGACGGATGCGGAGATGATGGCGAGGTTGACTTCTATGGTCGAGTAGACAATGGTGATGGAGTAGTGGAAGTCGTCGGCACCTCCCGGCTTGTAGTATACCTCCATAATCTCGACCAGTCGGACAATGGAGACGGCGGGAACACTAACCGTGGACATTTCGTCAGTAATCATAAACACAGGCCACGAGGGTGGATGGAAACCTACATCAACCCAACCATGAAGACGGCAATAAGGGCTACTTTCGTTCCCACGGGCATTTTCAAGCCGAGGAAAATCCAGAACGGGAGGGCTAAGACCAGGAAGTCGGTCAACAACACCAGGAAACTGGAGATGACGTGGAACTCCTTCTGAATGCACACCGCATTCGCCTTGGCCTCCATATCCCAGTTTGCCTCGATGGGAAGGCACTGGAGCAGGGCAACGAAGAAGACGGCAACGGCATGCGCGGCGTTGAAGGCGCTCAGAGCGTGGATGCTCCACCGGACTTTCTGCTTTTGTCCACCGAGGCGGTAGAGGAAGACCAAGACCGAGGCCTTGACGAGGGCCAAGATGGGGTTGTAGACCATCTGGGCGAAGTAGAACCACCAAAGCGATGCCGCTAGGTCGTAGACCTCCGGGACTTCTTTATTGTGGAAACCGACATACGCCAACCTCACATCTAAGAGACGTCAGTTTCAGGGGGAACTATCTTGGGAGGCTGATTCGAGCCAAAGAAGAGCCAGAGATATTACATACACATGTAGGTAGGTCCCATCATCAGCAACGCCAATATCTGAGCACAATGTTAGTGATAACAGGCTATGTCAGTGTCAATCTCCCACGTACCGTTGCAAGGCCACAGAGGTAATCATCTGTGATCACCATCAATCAGTTCCCTGACGTCCATAGATTCCCTGAAGATTCTTCACTTACCGAGTCCCCATTGGCGAGTCTTGATTCTGCCATATCCACGCAAGAGGAAGACGACACAGGACAAGATGGGGAAGAAAAATGTCAAAATGACAACGGTATGTTGGCGAGCATTGGATGGCAGATCTTCCACATCCCCGTGAGAGGGGATTCGAGGTTGGAGAACCGATTCCATTGAGCAAGGGCCACCACAGCCACCAACAAGCTCTCCAGATGTCTCAAGAAGATGGCGTTGTGGGGAGGAAGATGGAGTTGGAGGTGCGGGACTGCGTGATAGTTGTAGAAACCAACCCTCAACTCGCAGAAGGAATCGCCATCAAGATCCCAAAGCGATCACTTGGGAGCGGAATCCATTCTAGCCCTTCTGCTTTTGTAACTCTGGCTTACTTGCTCTGTCGCACCTACAGTAGGGCACAGCGTGCGGCCCCGACTGACGCCAGCCCGATTGGGTCTACGTAAGATTTCTTTTGGAGACGAGACGAACTCCTGCAAACACAAGAGCAGCGCAAATCCCTGGCGGGCGCGGGCCAGGCAGAAAAGTATCTGCGAGATGGACGCTTCGCATCGGGGTTTGGGATGTGCTGGCCCGACCCCGGCTGACGCTCAGGGATAGGGCCCAACAGGCATCGGGCAGAGGTTGCAATGGATGGACAGGAACACGCGACAGAGGGGGAAGGTTTTCCGCCTGCTTGGCCGGTTACGCTGTTCGGGCAGTGATCGGCTGCTCTCCGTCGCACTAGGTGAAGGCCGTCCATCCTGCGGTGCGACTGCTGCGTGCATGAAGGGATCGGGACCGACGCACTGGAGAAACGCGCGCGGTGTTGGCGATGGCCTCCCACGTGGATTTCCTCGCAGCAAACGGCCGTGTGCATTGCTTCTTCCCGAGGAATCTTACACGTCACAGATGCGAGGAGCTAGATCTGAGTCTGAGCACGCGGGCGGACGTCGACGCAGGGCTTCTAGAATGCCGTGCCATGCATCGGCAGTTTGAGGCCGCCGCCACAAGCTTCACGCACAGGCGGCCGCGGGGCCCCTTTCATTTATTCCGCCCGGCGGGCCCCATGGCCGTCAGACGGGGGGACCTGGAGGTCGTGATCCGCCGCATCCTTCGTGTCGAAGCTGGGGTAGATGCGAATATGCCGCACTGCAGACCGCGAATGCCGCACCCCGATGGCACACTTATTGCTGAGGCTGAAGGGAGAGCCGTGAGGGCTGGCCCAGTATCCCGGCAGCTGGTGGCAGAGGCGGCGCCTCGTCGTCATTTTGGTGGCTTCGCGTATTAATGCTCCGTCTATTAATGTTCCGTCTATTAATGCTCCGTAGCTGAGTCGACCATCTCGTCAAACATGCCGCTGCCACCTTCGCTCCCGCTCCCGCTCCTTGGCGGAACCCAGCCAACAGGGCCAAGTCGGCACTGGACGGCATCCCCAATATGCTATAAGCGTACGCCCTGGATCGTACGTACCCACTCGACGATACTACGCGATCCGCCCTCGTCTACTACTATGTAGTACGTACTACCAGTTGCAGAATGTCCAGGTCCTGTCCCTGCCGCTCCGCTGCTGACTCCCATCTCGCCCTCTCCGGACAATCACAGGGGTACGTGCGAATAAGGCATGGAGATCCATGATGGCCCTGTCGCACTAGGCACGACGGCTCCGAGTTAAACCCTGGTAGGGTTACGCTACTGCCGGGCTCCCCCATCCGTCTGCCCCCTGCCCGGTCGATTCGCTTGGCTGGCCTGGCCGCTCATCACACAAGGGCTGACATGGCCAGCCCAACTTTACCTCGACGACCAACAACTGCGACCTTGGGGCATCCTATGACTGTACAATGCGTACGCTCTATATTGGCCTCCACTGTTGCGGCTGCGGACCTGATTTGTCCTTGAACGGGCTGCCCTCTCCGCTTCTAGCAATCCTCGCGATGCTGGACTCTCACCCTCGATCCTTACCGATTAATCAGAGTAGCTTTGGAGGGAGCGTGGCAATTCCCGTCTGTTCGCCCTTAGTCGAACTCTAAGTCGTTCTCTGCCACCAACAGAAGTTCGTTCCAGGCCCTCGAATCCGAGTGCTAGCATTAGACCTTTCCAACGGGCCCGTTTCAACAACGTCTCCAATGTTTCCGTGTTTTACCACAACTCGTCGCCGTTTTGCGTCTTCCAACCTTCGCATTCTTGCCTCTTCGTGAATTCGTCTGCCTCCTCCACAGGGGAAATCTTGATCTCGTCAATCTCGATTCCCATCTGTGGGCAGTCCCCGGAAGCCATTCCGCTTCGCGGATCAATCTGCAGCTGAAACGATTGAGCCCCTCCTGTTGGCTCGCCTCTGCGCAGGCAGGGAGATGATAATGCCAGCGAGCCTGCACACGTTGATCGCTTACAAGGGTCATGCTATACAGTCCCGTTGCCAGGCACACTCGCCGGCCTCATGGTTGCCCTCAATGCCATGCCGTCCATCTTCAGTCATCAGCCCATGGCTTACACTAGTTCTCTCTACATCCTCGTTGGTGCATCGGCGTTGATCAAAAGCGGATGGTTCACCATCGTCGTCCCTGTTTACCATCCGATGATTCGCAATATCCCGAGGCAATGCCATGGTTTGCATGGCTTAGCATCCCGCCGTCCCTGGAAAATCCACCGGTCATGCCGATCTTTGCCCAGCACAGCGACTTGCTCCTCCGGCCTTCTGTTCGGTGGGCCTCTCGGCTACCCCTTCTCCAGGGAAGCGCTGGGAAAGAAGATTACTTGATGGAACTGAAGGCAGGCATGGAGCTCTCCGTAGAAGCCGGGGCCAGCAGGCAGTCCTACTCTCGACGCGGCATGGATGCCACATCGAGTTGCTTGGCCTTGTCGAAAGTAGGACCAACGGTCATCCGCTGTCACCGGATCCCCCCAGCTCCAACAAGAGGATCCGGAGATTCGGGCCCACGCCGATGAGCTACAATATGTGACATAAAATAGCAAACATCGCCGGGCCAAGCCACTTGACGCCTCCTTCTCATCCCATCCACACTCCTTTACCATCGGCAAGCTCGTCAAAATGGCCATTCTTGCTCGAGCCGTAGTTCTGGCTGCCTGCCTTGGCAGCCTCGCCAACGCTCAGACAATCAATGTCAATGGCCATGTGGTCGGTAAGTCATCCGTCGGGCGTTTCAGCTCCTGCTGCCACATGTCGCATTAGCCTTGGTGCCCTGTTCTAACTGCATATCCTAGTTGCTGATGAGGGAACCGTCTCTGCTGCTTCGGAAGCCGCTGGCGATAACTTTGAGCTGACCGACTCCGTCTTGGCCAACCTCACTGACCTCCATCTCACCGATATTGATATCTTCAAGTTCGGCGAGGATGGCGAGGCCGCTTATAAGCGAGGTCTTGGATTTGCGTCGTGCAAGACCATGCCTGGCGATCTTCACTGGCCTGGCAAGATCGTGTGGAAGGTCTTCAACTTGTTGACCGGAGGTGCTCTCATCAAGACCGTTCCCTTTGGAGCCGTCTGTTACGAAGGCGAGCACTATGATGCTGACGAGTGCACTCGCA
This sequence comes from Cylindrodendrum hubeiense, assembly GCA_014621425.1. Lineage (NCBI taxonomy): Eukaryota > Fungi > Ascomycota > Sordariomycetes > Hypocreales > Nectriaceae > Cylindrodendrum > Cylindrodendrum hubeiense. Next base: position 141,141 of record JAANBB010000047.1, on the reverse strand, counting down.
TCATTGACAACTGGACCAACTCGGATACTCAGTACGTAAACTCGGTCTTAACCTGACTTCATTGGGTTTGGCACTAATATATATACCCTAGCGATGAGGATCCGACCGCCAATATGTACCCTCTCTTCGAGGGCAATGCTTGTCTTCCTACGGATGCCGGGAAGGACGGCGCCACCTGTCAGCTCGGCGGTCTCCCGGTTTACTCGGTCAACGCCACCTCTGCCTCGCAGGTCCAGCTCGCTGTCAACTTTGCCCGAACCCTCAACCTGCGCCTTGTCATCCGCAACACTGGCCATGACTTCCTCGGAAGGTCCACCGGTGCCGGTGCCCTAAATATCTGGACCCACAATCTTAAGAAGCTGCAGTTCGTCGAGAACTACCAGTCGGCTGGTGGATACAAAGGCCCTGCTTTCAAGATTGGCGCTGGTATCCAGGTGGTTGAGCTGTATGAGGCTGCTAACAAGGCTGGATACACTGCCGTTGGTGGCGAGTGCAGGGTAAGTCAATATCCCAACTCCCTCTAATTACGTATTGTAGCTGACCTTTGAATGTTAGACTGTTGGTGTTGCCGGCGGCTACACTGCTATGGGCGGCCACTCTCCCATGTCCCCCATTGCTGGTCTGGGATCTGACCAGGTCCTGAGCGTTGAGATTGTCACCCCTGATGGTCGCCTCGTCGTTGCCGATGAGAAGAACAACTCGGAGCTCTTCTGGGCTGTCCGTGGTGGTGGTGGTTGTAAGTTGTGGCATCTTCCATGTATTCTTAACATGATTGCTAACTGATTAGCCACCTTTGGTGTTGTCATCTCCCTCACTGTCCGTGTCTGGCCCAAGATGACCTTCTCAGGTGTGACCTGGAGCCTGGCTACTGCTGACGCCAACATCTCCAAGGAGGTCTTCTGGAAGGGCATGCGCACCTACTGGGCCAAGTTCCCCGAGTACAACGACAACCACACCTACGGCTACTCGGTCATGTTCAACACCGGCAACGACACATACAGCTGGTCGATGCTTCCCTGGCTCGTTCCCGGCATGGAGCTCCCTGCGTTCAAGGCCATGGTGAACCCTCTTCTCGACGAGTGGAAGTCCATCGGCTTCAACGTTACGCCCGAGTTCTTCACCTATGACAACTTCTACGACACCTGGAAGAACCACTTCCCCACCGAGTCAGTTGGTGCGTCCAACGTCCGAACCGCCTCGCGTCTTATTCCTCGCAAGAACTGGGATGACGCCGATCTGCTCGAGGAGACGTTCGACGCTGTCCAGAGCATTGTCGAGGAAGGCTCCATCCTCATCTCCTACAACATCAACGGCGCTGCTCCCAAGGGCGTTGCTGCCAGCGCCCTCAACCCGGCGTGGCGCGACGTGTCCATGTTTGCCATTATCGGCTCCGGCTGGGACGTGGCCAGCAGCAGCCCCGACGACATTCTCGCCACCAACAAGAAGATCACCAACGACTGGATGCAGCGTCTGCGCGACGTCTCGCCCGGCTCCGGCGGCTACGGCAACGAGGGCGACGTGATGGAACCCGACTTTGGCCAGTCCTTCTACGGCGCCGACAACTACAAGCGCCTCTACGCCCTCAAGAAGAAGATCGACCCTTGGGGTGTCTTCTATGCCCCCACCGCGGTCGGCAGCGAGGACTGGGAGATCACGCAGGTCACCGACTTCGTGGGCGGTCTGCTCTACAGCGACCTTCTCGAGACGCTGAGCAGCTGGCTCACTCTCCAGACTGGACGTCTCTGCCGCAAGTAAATTTCGGGTCTTCAAGGCATAACTGTGTAAAGAGAACATTGCCAGTGTACATAGCTATACATTCATAATAGACTGTCTATACTTTTGCTGAACGATTCGTATCCCTTGTCCGATGTAATCTGCCGCCACTAGCTTACCAGCCTTTCGGAACGTCGGGTTTACATTCCATCCCGGGGTCGTCACATTTCATCTCGGGGCCGGTCTTTGTGAGATTTAGCGCCCGGGCGGTCCGCCTGAAACAAGAGGCTCGCTTGAACGCCATCCTCGAGCGTCGTAAACGAAATATTTGGACTCGGTCGGGTACGTACTGGCTTCCATTAAACACGCGTCTGAGACAGAGTATGTACGTTATTGCTTCTCTGAGAGTGATTGAACCAAGGTGTTGAGGATCTTCAACATACTCGAATTCCATTACAAGTAAAGGGTTTTGGTTGAAACCTGTTGAATAACCTTGGGTCCGATGATCCGGCTATTTAACCTCATCACAACCTCGCGTTGCGCAGTATACGTCATTTGACCTAGGCTAAAGAGACATGTCGGTTATCAACCAGCCTGGTTGACGTGTAATTATTGGCGGCACCTTTCGGAAAGCTGGTGAAATGTGCAAAGTGACGTGCTTGGAATGTACGCGTACTCCGACTATGTGACGTTCGTATTTGATGGCACACGGGGCTGGACAGGAGACAGGAGGTTAACAGGGGACCCTAGAATTGCCACGTTGCACAATGGCAGCGAGCATAGGGGATTTATGCACCCGACTGTCCCAGTTGGCTTCTATGTTGGTTGGTCCTATCTACATGTAGAAACCGGTTGGATGGTGCTTCATTCGCAAGCCAGGTATTAATTGATCGATGTTTCGATGCGTGCGAGAGGGCTACCCTAAAGTGACGGATAGGCCCGACTCGGCACGCCGTTGGAAAGGGAGGGACGGGAAGGGAGGAAAGACGGCGGCGAGGGAGCACGGAGCACGGAGGATGGAGACGGAGCACGGGCCACCCCGACCTGGCGGGTGAATGCAAGCGAACCCACAACGCACGAGGGTTGGAAGCGCGTTGGCACCGTGCGAGCGAGCTGGCTGGCGCACGGAACGGTCAGGGCTCTTACGGTCAGGGCGGTTACGGTCAGGAAACTCACGGCCAGGGCACTGACGACCAGGGAGGGAACTTTGCGGGCCTCCTTGGCCGGACGGAGGTTTGTTGCGCCAAAAAGCATGGGCAAAAGTGCAGGTTGTGAGATGGGACTTCTCGGCAGTGTTTTTGAAACCACCATGACATGGTAGCTCTGCAAGGGAAAGCGGCCTGGGCCAACCAGCGGGTGCGGAGACGTGCATGTTGCAGGCGGCCAGAGACCAAAAAGCAAAGCAAAAGCCAGTGTTGGGCGTCTCCCTGGTTGAGCGTCCCCCTGGCTGAGCGTCAGCGTCCCCCTTTTGCCCCTCTTTCTGGAGTGGCCCCGATCTCAGAATCTCACACTGGAAGTGTGACGTGCTTACCCTCAGGTGCATGAGATCCGGGCCAGATCAGCACTTTGGGCACGGTACGGGCTCGCAGTTGGACGGCGATGCGGAGCGGCCCACGACAGCAGAAGCGCGGCGGTCTCGGGCTCAAGCATCTGACGTAATTCAGAGTCTTGGCCGTCGGATGTTGAGCGCCTCCCTCTTGGATGAGGATGAGCCCAGGCGGGGGCAGAGGCGGACGGTGTGAAGCTTGGGCGCCGACGCACCGTGTACCAGGCTCGCGTCAGCTCCGTCAAGCCCCGTCAAGCCCCGTCAAGCCCGTTAAGCACCTACCTACCTAGGTACCTGTCCCAGCGAGTCCCAGCGAATTCAGCCATGATCCAGCCATGTTCCAGCCAATCGGCCAGCCCCCCGCCCTCCCGTCTCCCATCTCCCGTCTCCCTGGCCTTCGTTCCTTTTCCACCGAGTCTGTGCTTTGCTGTGCCATGGTGGTGCTGGACCATGGTGGACCATGCCGGTGCTATACTGTGCTGTGCTGTGCTCACCCACGCTCACCCACGCCCGCCCACGCGGAGAAACGTGCCTGCCACTTAAAGTGGCTCGCCCTTGTGTGCCAAATTCTGCCACCCGCGTTCTGGGCTCTGTGGTGTGCTCAGAGTGTGTGCCAAGTGTGCCCAGTGTGCGTGCCCAGTGTGCCCAGTGTGTGTGTGTGTGCCCAGTCGTGTCAGCACAGGTCACTTCTCGCCGTGGCAGGGCAGGGCATCCAAGGAGAAACCTGTCTCCCTTCCCGTAACCCGTAACCCGTCCGCCCGTCCTCCCGCTCCATCCATTCCCATCATCATCATCAAAAACGACGTTGCCTCCTGCAATCAACACCAACCGCTGCGGCCCATCATCAACATCGTCATCGTCCTGCCCGTCGCCGCCGACCTCGCATCCGCCACCCACCGCCCACCGCACCTCCCCACACCAACTCCTCCGCAGTCTCCGTTTTTCGCCTCCTCCTCCTCGCTCCAGCCCGTGGTGTGACTTCATCCTGCATCCAACCCAACACCCAACCCACCCGCGCTTCTCTCGACTCGAGCCCCTTTGGCATGGCCTCTGCTCCTCCTCGTCCCGCGGGCTCTATGTAATCGCACAACCGACCTGAATCCTCCCCCGACATGCGACGACCTCCTGGCGAGGGACGTCGGCCCTCTCAGCAACAGAAACTCCTCCTCGCCTTGGCCATCATCCTCCTGCCATGGATCCAGCTTGTCGACGCTCAGCAGCAGCAACGGCCCGCCGAACCCCTTCCGCACCTAAAACCAGGTGGCAGTAGCCAACAGCTCTCCGACGATGCCGACGTCCAGTGGGCTGCCACCCACATCGACGTGGCCGCCACCCGCGAAACCATCGACACCCTCAAGAAGCGTCAGCTCCGAGAGCAACTGAAGCACGCCCCCAACCGAAAGAAAAATATTGTCATCCCTGACGATGCGAGCGCCCTCGCAACTTTGGCTCCGGCTCAGTCCGTCCGAGCACCAAACCCTTCACGACATCAACGGCCCAGCAGCATCCCTGCCTCTGGGCTCACCTCGCCGCAGATTGCGCGGAGTCTGGAGGACTGGGAAGTAGAAGACTTTGTTCTTATGGCGACCGTCGATGGAGATCTATACGCCAATGACCGACGCACAGGAAAAGAACGTTGGCATCTCGAAGTCGACCAACCCATGGTCGAGACGAACCACCATCGATCTAACCACTCCATCCTCGACGAAGACTACAGCCCCATCGACCATTACATCTGGGCCGTCGAGCCTAACCGCGACGGAGGAATCTACGTATGGATCCCCGACTCAAACGCCGGCCTCGTTTGGACCGGCTACACCATGAAGAAACTTGTCGAAGACCTGGTTCCCCACGCCCATGACGACCCCCAGGTGGTGTACACGGGCGACAAGAAGACCACCATGATCACCCTTGACGCCGCCACCGGTAGAATCCTCAAGTGGTTTGGCTCCGGTGGGTCTCACATCAACGAAGCAGAGAGCTGTCTTCGACCCAACACCTTATATGACAAGGACAATGAAGAGTGCAGCTCCACAGGCACCATCACTCTGGGAAGGACCGAGTACACTGTCGGCATCCAGCGCCGTGACGGCCACGCAATTGCAACTCTCAAGTACTCCGAATGGAGCCCCAACAACTTTGACAACGATCTCTACCAGCAGCATCATTCATCCCTCGATAGCCGATACATCACCAGTCAGCATGATGGCAAAGTGTACGCCTTCGATTACGGTCGCTCTGAGAAGGGAAAGCCGCTCTTTAGTGAAGATTTCTCAGCCCCCGTTGCTCGTGTCTTCGATGTCTGCCGACCCTGGGATGCTACGTTGGAGAGCAACCCAGACCTCGTGGTTCTTCCCCAGCCGCCAATGCCATCCCAGGACGAAACCATCGCTCGTATGCGCAGCAACAGCATCTTCCTGAACCAGACCCGGACTGGGAGCTGGTACGCCATGTCGGGTCGTTCATACCCTCTCATCATACATGCCCCCATCGCCCAGATATCTCGTCCCGACTGGTTGGAAATTGCGCCTGCTTGGGACACCATTAACCAAGAAAAGTTGTCAAAGGCCCTCGTCGGCACACATTTCCTCGAGAGTTTCCGCGGTACTTACCAAAAGCCACCGACTCTGTCTGCAGGCCCGATGGAGGGATACGATGCATATGATAATTATGACGAGAAGGACAACGACTCAAACCTCCCAGCACTTTCGGATGTTCCCGACGAACCTACCATTATCACCAAGGTCAAGTTGCTGCCCCAGAGCGCCGTAAACAGTGTCGTCGAGTTTATCAGCAACCCCATCCTTATCATTCTTTTCTTCGTCACGTTGATCTACAACGAGAAGAAACTCCGACGCTCATACCATCGGCTCCGAAGCAAGGGAATCATTAACCAGCTTCAATACTACCTAGCCACAAGCCCCGATCCTCAACTAATCGAGGACGACGATCAGAGTGACAAGGAGACGGAAATACTGGACCAGATAACTCAAGAGCGTCTTGAAGAAAAGAAGGCACAGAAGAAGCTCGAGAAGAAGACCGAGGAGACGCCTGAAGAGAAAGCTCCAAAATCTCCCGAGGCCCCTGAACTTATCCCTGCCGACAAGGAGAAACCAGAGACTACTGAAAAGGTGGAAACAGTCGACAGGGAAGCACCATCACCACCCAAGCTACCGGAGGAGACCTCATTTGACTCCCCTTCACCAGCCGATTCCTTGAATGGCGGTGACACGGGGCCCCCTGAGAAGAAGAAGAAAGCGCACAGGGGACGACGAGGAGGTGTCAAACACCGCAAAGCCGCTCGGGCACGGGAATTATCTCAATCTCGCGACGATGAACCTGGTCAGAGTGTCGAGGATGCCGTGAACAATGCCAAGAAGTTAGGCGACCGGCCGAGTCTGGAGCCTGATGTCATGACGGTTGCCAATGACATGTCTTCCGTCACGGGCCCGATCATCCGTATGGGGAACATTGAGGTCAACACTGATGAGCAGTTGGGAACCGGCAGCAACGGAACCCTGGTGTTTGCCGGAAAATTTGATGGCCGAGAGGTGGCTGTCAAGCGAATGTTGATTCAATTTTACGACATTGCGTCTCAGGAAACTAGGTTGCTCAGGGAGAGTGACGATCATCCAAATGGTAGTCCCACCGCAACCCCCTGCCATCCGATTCAAGCTAACAAGAGTAGTCATTCGATACCATTCGCAACAGATGCGAGACGGATTCTTGTATATTGCGCTGGAGCGTTGCGCTGCTTCGCTGGCCGATGTTGTAGAGAAGCCTCAATTCTTCCGGGACCTCGCCAACGCTGGAAAGCGTGATCTTCAAAGCGTGCTCTATCAGATCACGAACGGAATCAGCCATCTCCATGCGCTCCGCATCGTCCACCGAGATCTCAAACCGCAAAACATTCTCGTCAACATGGGCAAGGATGGCAGGCCTCGACTGTTGGTTTCCGACTTTGGTCTCTGCAAGAAGCTCGAAGGTGGCCAGTCTTCCTTTGGTGCCACCACTGGTAGAGCAGCGGGAACTTCTGGATGGCGTGCTCCTGAGCTTTTGCTTGACGATGACGCTCGCGATTCTGGCATGAACGACAATATGAGCACTCAAAGTGGCTCCAATTCCGTGCTTGTGTCGGACAACATGCTTCACAACCGCCGGGCCACGCGTGCTATCGACATATTCTCGCTCGGATTGGTCTTCTTCTATGTCTTGACAAATGGTTCTCATCCCTTTGACTGTGGCGACAGATACATGAGGGAAGTCAACATCCGCAAGGGCAAGCATAACTTGAGCCCCCTTGACGCTCTCGGCGATTTCGCCTACGAGGCGGATGATCTGATTGCGTCAATGTTGGATGCTGACCCCAAGAAGAGGCCGACGGCAAGGGACGTCATGTCGCATCCCTTCTTCTGGTCCGCTAAGAAGAGACTGGCCTTCCTGTGTGATGTGTCGGATCACTTCGAAAAGGAACCCAGGGATCCGCCATCGCCAGCGCTCGCCGAGTTGGAGAAGCACGCACCCGAAGTCACTAGGGGCGACTTCCTGCGAGGCTTGCCGCGCGATTTCGTGGATTCGCTTGGCAAGCAACGCAAATACACTGGCACCCGGCTTTTGGATTTGCTACGAGCGCTGCGCAACAAGAAGAATCATTACGAGGATATGCCGGATAACTTGAAGCGGACCGTGGGCCCCTTGCCGGATGGCTATCTGGCTTTCTGGACCGTCCGCTTTCCCATGTTGTTGTTGGTCTGTTGGAACGTTGTGTACTATGTTCAATGGGACGAGACGGATCGGTTTAGGGAGTATTACGAACCCGCCGCGCTCTGAGCAAGGTGGTTCGCAATGTGTCGTGAGACGGATCGTTGGATTAGCATGCATGCGTTTAGTATAGAGGATCATGGTGTATAGGCTCAAAAGAATGCAATTGTTTTGTCGTTTAAATAAGCACGTAATGCCCGTGAGAACTATGCTTGAGTGTTAATTCCATCCGTCCTTGACTGACTTGTTTGACCATATTTCGTCTGGTTAGCGACGACGAGACTGGCCTTCGTGTGAGGCGTGGCTGTTATACTAGATGACGAATGAAGGGACACTTTCTCCGTCACTAGTTGTACGTTCATATTTGCAAGTTCAGTCATTGGGGTGTATATTTCTATCAATGGTCATAGAATTCGTCTAGCTCACTAAAGACTTCGTCATGAAAGGGGCAAGCCATGCCCGGTATATTCAGTTGACATCTGGTTCTCGACATCCATCGCTATGATACGATACGCTCATCCATGTCCTTCGTTACAACGCCTAAATGTCACGCCTTGCCTCTCCGTCCGCTCGTTGGCTTATGCTCCGCGTATACTCCGGCCTCCTAAACAACACACATTCTGGACCTGTAACAATCTGGGACACATGCGAGTCCTCTAACCCCATTGGACCAAAACCTGCTTCTTCTTCCCCTTGCCGCCCTTCTTCTTGGGAGCGCCGTCCTGGGGCTCCTCGGCGGGCTCCTCGGTGGCGGGCGTCGACGATCCGCTGTCTCCCCACTGGAAGTTGGACTCGCGCTGGCCGTAGTCGCGGTGCACCAGGCGGCCGTTGCCGTAGCCGAAGATGGTCGACTGGGGCTTGGGGGCGGCGGGGAGCGCGGGGAAGGCGTCCTCGCCGCCGGCGGGCGTTTGCGGGGTCGGTTGTTGAGCGGCGGTGCTGACTGGGAGCCCTGGCCAGCTGAGCCGGTGTTCCAGGACGGGCCTGGGGATGATCGGGATGAAGGACCGGCGGAGGAGGCAGATGATTTGGAGGGTTTGGAGGATGGGAGGGATGGGAAGCCTGATGCTCGTGGAGGCTGGACGGCTGGGCCCGCGCCCCAGGAGGACGGCCCCTTGGAGGTGACGGGGGCAGGGCCTCCCAATCGAGTGCTGTTCTTGAGCTTCAACACACGGTTGGAGTGCTTTTGAGAGGGCGCTGCATTCGGCAAAGCCGGGCTGGCCGCCGAGGCACTGGCCCAGCCGCTTGAACTCGAAGTGGCGCCGTGCATGCCGCTGAGCCCCGGTAAGCTGGGATAATCCTCATTGATTGCGCGCCAGTCTTGCCACGCCTTGCGCAGTGCGTCAGCCTTGATCTTGTCATCAAAGAGCTCGGCCACCTCGCGGACCAGCGTGCCCAGGGCGTTGGACGAGGTGTCGGCGAAGAGGGTGAAGAATGCGTCGACCAGCTGCGGCCCGGTGAAGGCGCCTTGCCGGTACGAGGTGATGTGGGAGCGGAAGGTGGCCATCTTGCGGGTGTCGTTTCCGAGGAGGTTGGAGGCTCGCTCGACAACGGCGCCGTGGCGAACGAGGCGGGCTCGCTCTTCGGGAGAGATGTTGGACGTGTCGGCGACGGTGGCAGACTCGACGGGGTTGCTGAGGTTGTTCTGGCTTGCCCGCGGCGTTGAGGTTCCACTCCGGGCCTGTGGTGACGCAGTGGGCGCGGGGGCTCCAGACAGCTGGCCGCCAAAGTTGCGGTTTGACACCGACTGGGCTGAGTGGATGGCCATCTGGCGCTGGAAAGCGAGCTCGTCTCTGCGCAGCGGTTGGGCTGAGCTGACTGGCACTGACTCTGCGTTTGGGTCTCGGCCCCGGCCTCTGCCTCGTCCTTCTCGACCGCCGCGACCCTCCCCATCACGGCCGCCTCCCCTCCTCTGCTCCTGCTGGTACGTTTGCCTAAAGTCGAATCCTGAGATATCCACTACTCGGGCGTCTCGTCCGTTGGTCTTGCCGCCGTGGTCGCTCAGCTGGTGGGCCTGAAGGTCTAGTTCGGTGTCGAAGACGACAAACTTCTTCTCGAGGCACTCTCGGTCGGAGCACAGATAATGGTCCTTCTTGAAGTGCCCTTCGAGGGCGTTGTAGTCCTGGTAATAGTGGGGTTTCCTAGAATCTCTCCTATCACAGATAAAGCACCTCTCGTGCTTCATTCTGCAGTGCTCGTATAACTTGTCGTCATCGTAAAAGCGCTCTCCGCAGAAGCCGCAGAGGGGATGTCCCTTGAAGCCGGTCTGGTCGGAAGCACCAGGCTTGTCATCGCCATGGCGCATGTGCTTCTCCAACTCACGGTCGCCGAAGAGCTCGTGCTCGTGGGTGAAGACCCTTTTGTTACGAGTACAGAGATCACACATTCGCTTGCGATGGGCTGACTTGACATGGCGGTGCAGGTCGGGCCATCCCAGGCCGGCAAAGTCGCAAGATGGGTCGGGGCAGTTGTAGCGGAGGAGGAGGACTGTGTCGCCGACGATATCTTCGTTGGTGTACTTGATTCCGATGTTGCTGTCGGCGGTGGTAATGTCAGTGGTCGTGTAGTCCTCGAAGCGCTTGTCGGGGTCGTCGGTAAATATGACGAAGTCGGCTGGGGTCTGATGGTATTGTTAGTGAGTTAAATAGAAGAAGGGAGGTGTGGAAAGGAGGCATACACGACAGTGAGCACAGTCCTTCGTCTTGTAAAGGGCCCTCATGCGTAGGCCACAGATGTGGCAGGTGGTATGGTTGCAGGGCGCAATCGAGTGGTGAGCGACGGGGTTTGCGCAGATGAAGCAGACCTCGTCCTCGTCCTCCTCATCACCATCACCAGTAGCCTCCTTGGCTACGGCGCCAGAGCCGAGGGCGTGTGCCCGCGAGGCGGCGGCGGCCACATCCTGGGCGGCTGGGCTGGCTGGGACGTCGGCGGAGCTGTTATTTCCACCTCGTCCACGGCGGGCGCCTCCTCGTCCTTTCTGGTTGCTTTTGCCTCGTCCGCGGCCTCGGCCTCGGGAGCCATCGGCGCCTCGTGGTTGGGACTGCGAGTCGCCGGGAGCTGGGCCAGCGGCGCTGTCTCCGTCTGGGGGAGCCATGATAGTCGGGGTTGTCGATCTGGGGGATTCTTTGTGGGGGGTCAATTCGGCGGCGGTTGCTTGCGTGCTGTTGTTCGGGATGGTGTTCACGGGGGGCCTGTTGGGCCTAAGGCCTTACGAAAGTGTGTCGCACAAAGCGGTTCGAGAGATGCAGTCACGTAGGATGATCCAGAAGAGTGCTTCCAAGGAGAATCGCAGGAGGAAGCTGATGTAGGCCAGATTTTATTTGGGTCGCCTGCGTGCTCGCTGAGCCAAATATGGCGGGGCACTTTCCCATTCCCAGAACGGCAGGCAGGGCAGCCATGGGCAGCAGCAGCCTCCAGGTTGTGGCTTGTGGCGTGGGGGCTCGGGGGCGTGGCTGAGTAATGACTGACCCGTTCTCCGCGCTTCCGGCCCGTGCTTTCCATGCGGAATTGGGGCCGTCTATTGGCTGTGCCTCCAAAGGAGTCACCGGCGAGGACGCATCGGTCGCCTGTACACCGTACTCCGTACTCCGTAAGGCACTGGGAGATTGGCCTCTCTGGCGAACTGCTGACTCACTGTAAGCGTGATTGCTCATAATGAGCAGTGAAGGGTGCCCTGTGCCTCGTACCCTGTGCATTATCGTACCGAGCCCGACACACCAGACACAACATAAGAGTCATCTTAAGCCCCTAAAAAGCCTTGTCCTCAACCTCGCCCAGAAAGACTGCCGTGGTGCCTCGTCTCATACTCACTAACAACCGCGAAACGCCTCGGAATATCGCATTGACCAGGTCTGAGCCTTCGAGCAATGTTCGTCTAATTGAAATGCGCCCGCTTTTTTCCACCATCACCACTGGGCGCTTCTTGCTACTCTCTGATGGGGTTGGGACGCTGCTCTTTGGCACTAGATACCATGAACGAAGCAGCGAGATATACCATTCAAGGTAGTTATTGCGAAGAGACATCAACTAATCCAGGACCATTCACTAGCTCGTGGTGATTGGAAGGATCACGTGAACCCTGTGTGATGGAGCATATTCTACTTCCTCTGTTAGTGATGTAGGGTATCTGCTGCTCCGTTTCTTTTTCCTAGTCGATCGAGTTCACCCTGTTTTCCCTGGCAATGTCCTCTCCATCAAAATCAAGCCCATCTTCAGATGTCGAATCGGAATCTTCGACCATCGTCTATGATCACGAGCCATTTGTAACATTTCGCTCTCGCGTTTTGGCCATCGCTATAACTAGTATCTGGCCCGGTTCCACCCCCAATACAATCGTCATCGAGCGCATGCGAGGAGGGGGGTTTAACCGCATCATTGGCTTGACCCAACACCATCCTGGTGCTCAGCCCGATGCCAACACCCGGTACATCTTGCGCACTCCCCGATTCGACGCTGCACAAGTACACTCCGAGGTAGCTGTCCTTCAATTCCTCCATCAACACACCAAGATCCCTGCACCAGAGGTGGTGACCTACGACGAGACGCACCAGAACGCCCTTGGCTATCCATTTGCAGTTCAGATTCGCATACCCGGAACCGACTTGCACTCGTCCTTCCCGAAGCTGAGACACAATGAGCGATGCAGTGTTGCCCGAGAACTCGGTGATATATATCGTCAGATGTTGGCTGTGCGGAGCAGCGTGGCCGGCAAGTTGGCCCTGTCGAACGACCACAAACGTCTCGGGGTGCCACTTTGCGTTGCACCTTTGAGACTAATGGATGCTGAGTCCCTCACTCCATATAGCGACTCCCCCGCGACTGAATCTGTTCATGAGCTTCTTACAGCCAACTTCCAAGCTCAGAAGGCCAGACGCCTGGAGCGGTTCCCCACAGATTTTGTGACGCCCGAGTTTATGGATAAATTTTGCCAAATGACTTCTGAATTGGATGCCGGCGGGTGGCTTGCCAGTACTCACTACTCGATTGCTCATCTGGATCTGGCTCCTCGCAATATTTTGGTCAACCCAACACAAGGTGAGAAAGTTCCCATCATCTCTGGAGTTCTTGACTGGGACAATGCCGTCCTGGCCCCCATGTTCATGTCCTGTGCTCCTCCCATGTGGATCTGGGCTTGGCAAGACGATGATGAAGAAGACGAGCGCTGTGCAAATGACAGACCGCCGACTTCAGAGGGCAGGGAGTTGAAGCTATTGTTTGAAGAAGCTGCAGGGCATGACTACGTCAGATTCGCCTATGAGAGCGCTTACCGGTTGGCAAGGCGACTTGTTCGATTCGCCATTGACGGAATACCATCAAGTGAGGACTTTGAAGAGGCCGAGACCATGCTGCAGGAGTGGGAAGACATTTACCAAGCAAGAAAAGATGGCATTGAAGCCAGAAATTCGTCCCGTGATAATTAACCTATTTGAAGAATGGCACCAAGTCCATTGCCTGTTGCCTTCAATCTCCCTCAAATGAAGCGATATAAACAAATTACATGGCACACGACCAATCCAACCCATAATATATTTACAGCCTTTCCCTTGTCCATTTCGCCGCAATCGACCTGCTCAAGTGATCTGCAATGGCCATCACGGTGACTGCTGGGTTTACACCGCTGGCCGTGGGGAACACACTGGCGTCTGCCACGTGAAGGCCCTTGGTTCCCCAGACCTGACCGTCTCCATCCACTACACCAGCTTTCGGCGTAGCAGACATGCGGCAAGTTCCCATTTGATGGGCTGAGGCAAAGAAAGTCTGGGGTGTGGGGAAGCCATGGGAACGCAGCTCCGCAATCCAATGCTCAAACTCAGCATCAGGTGCTTCTTCGGATTTCCTTTCGCTAGCGATGTCATCCTGATCGCGGCGCAAGTATGTCTCCATGCCTGGCACAATTGTGAAGATCTCACGGGCTCCAGCCTCGTAGTTTATCCGAGCGAGTGCCGCCAGGCCTTCCAGGATGCTCTCCTTGTCGAATTTGGACGGGTGGTATTGAATCCGACAACGCCCATCTGCTGGGTCAGGATATACGCGACCGGTGTCGCGATCTCTGGGGATACTTATAAACCCGGCCATGTGACCAAACTTGGCAACCAGCTGCTTGAACTGTTGGCCACTGGTCCACGGGGCCCAGGTTAACCAGCCCCAGGGTATCATGCTCAGGGTCTCAAGCTTGACGCCATGGCCACGGCCATCGAGATTCTCAAATTCAGAGCATACCGATGACAGGATAGGCCCCTCCCAGGGCCGGGTCTCCTCGTCATAGATGGCTCCAACCATGGAAACGGGATGCAGATAGAGATGGCGGCCGATATGTCGATTGTTAAGGCCGGATCGAAGCAAGAGCAATGGTGATTGCAGCGAGCCGCATGATACTATAACCTTCTTCGCATGGATGGCTATTTTGCGTGTCGTTGTAGGGGTTCCCGCCACACCTCCATGTTCATCTCGCGCTCTCCAGACACCGCGTATCCCTTTAGCAACCTTCTCGCCTCGGACATTATCGAACAGTATTTGGTTGACGGTAAATCCTTCAAGGAAGTTGGCACCAGCCGCGGCGGCCTTAGGGAGCCACGCCACACCTGGTCCTTGTTTCTCAGCTGATCGACATCCCATGCTGCAATGACCGCAGCTATGCTCTGCACCGCCGGTGTTCTGGGGCACTTCTTTGTGCGCCCAGCCCAACTTTCGCGACCCTTCCATGAGGAATTTGTTGGGTTTGCTGTGCTGGATGTGCTGGGAAGATACCCCCATGGTATCGCAGACCCGGTCAAGGGATTGCTGGAAGGCAGTCGATGTGAAGAACGGTAGTCCGGTAGCTGCCCATTGTCGTCGGACGAATCCTTGGAGTTGGAGCGAAGCAGACCAGTTGATGGCGCCGCCGCCGCCCCAAGTTTCGCCTGCGATGACACATACAGACCCGTCGTCAGCTGCAACAGAGTTAGTGAATTGAGCACCAGGGATATCGGCCAGATGGGTCTGTAGTCCACATACATATTATGTGGCCTCCGTCCATGAACATTTGAGTAGGACCTTGCTCTTCAGTCATCGGGAGGTACTCTGGTGACCAGTAGTGTCCTTTATCCACCACAATCACTCTCAGACCGGCCTCGGCCAGCTCTTTCGCGCACACGCCTCCGCCACAACCGCTCCCAACAATTACCACATCTGTCTCAAGAATCTCATCCTCTTCACCGGGAGGCAGCTGGATGAAGTCGAATTTAAATCCTTGACCCAAAGTGCAATTGACTGGCACACGGGGAAGTCCCACCATAGGACGTAGTGTTGGGGTCGTGCGAACCCATGCTTCTTTTGCGAGCAAACCAAGTTGTCGTTGGAAGAGACGTAAAATACCAAAACGAGAAGCCCCCCAGTTCTGGAGGATTTCTTCGCGAATGTGAGTTGGCTGTTGGGATAGAATAGTAATTCGGCCGGTAAGTAGCACTGAAGCAGCTGGGTAACTAGGAGATCAGTCAGTTTCATCTCATAATGTTAATTCTTATCAATCAAGACAAATAAGCTAGGTGCACAATGGTATACTGCTGCTATTAACCTACCTAAGGAGATTAAGCACTCGCAGGAGTTGTGTCTTATCTGTCGACGAGAGACCGGTAAACAGGGTTCTGCGCAAAAGCTCTCGAAACTCTGGAATCGCCGAAGGGATCTCTTGAAGATAGTTCTGAGTAATGATGTCCTGGGTCTTAAAAGGCTGGGTATTGGAGGTTGTAATAGTTTGTGTGTTATTCAAATCACGGCTGTTGGAGGACGTCTGGACCGATGGAATCATAGCATCGCAAATGGCAAGAAGAATATCCCATTGTGCCTGGCTTAAGTCGTCCGCGGACGGGAGAACCGCCAATGGAGCGTCAAGTGGAATTGAGGCGTCGGTAGCAGACATTGTGAGACGTTGCTCGCTGAGAAGTGAGTTATTGCGGGGTTGAAAGGCGAAGTAGAAGCAATTTCGGGCTGAGAACCAAGATACGGCTTGTCTCCACCTGGAATTTGACGGGTGTCGCCTCATCCATCACATGTGCGGGGAAGCGCTTGACGACTTGTCCTTCCTCGGATGGCGCATAAATCGCAGGGATCGAGGTGAAAATTACCCGAAACTATATGCAAGCTAGCTTGATCAAGCTACGGGTTGCGACCGGATATGTGACCCAATGCATATCACCCACGCTCGCTCGCTGTCCTATTTCGCCCGAGAACCCGAGCGATCATGTATTTACTGGAAGTGCCGCCAAAACTGCCGAGGCAATACAATATAGCTGTGGTAGTCCCATCGGGACATGGCCGAAGTCAAAGCTGGGCATTCGAATCCAGAGTGCCTGATTGCACCAACTAGACACCCCTGGAATTGATGTCGGAGTTTTGTTCTTGGTACAGAATTCCCAACATAATGTCTTGCAATTGAGGAAAAGGAATGTGGTCGGATTATCAGATATAAATAGATTCTTGAGCCCCGTTGCAGGCGGGAGCTGGGTAATGATTTAGAAAGCCTTTGTAGTTGAAGATAGCTGAGCAAGATCAGTCGTCCCGCATTCTAGACTAAGCGATGGAGAATTCCTCGGGTGGTATTTTGATGATATTGATATTTTAAATCCGGGTGCTTAATCATTAGCAGGTTAGAAAATTAACAATCACTGTGTCATATTGGCCTTATCAGATGTAACTCCGGGTCATGATATTGATTATCCAGTTCTAGTG
Organism: Cylindrodendrum hubeiense; assembly: GCA_014621425.1. Taxonomy (NCBI): domain Eukaryota; kingdom Fungi; phylum Ascomycota; class Sordariomycetes; order Hypocreales; family Nectriaceae; genus Cylindrodendrum; species Cylindrodendrum hubeiense. The sequence continues at coordinate 124,418 of JAANBB010000047.1, read as the reverse complement.
ACGGGCCAGAGAAGCAGAACAAATCAGCCATAACTCAATTAACATATAGCACTAGTAAATATTAGTGCATGTCAGAAGTTTGCACTCCTGAATCATGGAACGAGTGACTAAAAACCCTTCGGAATTCTCACTCGGCATCAAGAGGACTGTCAATTTCCACACGGATGAAAAAAGAAAATACCCTCAGCCCATTCACACCACGAGAAAATTTCCCGCTCAAAGGCTATCGATTTATTTAGCTATTGCCAACATGACACCATCGAGGCTCAAAGCTATTGGTGGACAAAAGTGGTCGCGATTCCGCCCTTACTTGGAAAATGACCCAAAGCCCATCCATTGACTCGATAGGTTTACGTCGTTCTCGGGAATGGGGTTGCAGCTAGGCCTCCAACGGTATCTAATATTGACTACGTTGAAGCTAGCGACGATGAGATCAAAACTGCTGGAGATAGAGTGTTATCTTTTGTTACGTATAGATCAATACTCGAGGAAGCCGTAGCTCTCGCCTACAAGGAAGTAGAGATTGTTTTCTTCAAGAATCTAGTCTACCGCAAAGACGTTGCTGCGCGTGCATGCATTTTTGGGTGGTCCAGAAGTCCGACCCATTCGTCAATGGATGTGATTTGGTCAATTTTCGAGATGGATTTCACTGAAGAAGATGGTGTGACTAGGTATGAGAAGGACCGGGTGTGCACCAGGGTTCTGAGGATGGGGTGCTATGGTGATGTTCATGAGTCGATTTCTTGGTGATTGAGAGATCGACAGGGGCCACAGCGTAATATGAGCCAATCGAAATGTTTGTTTCAGGCTGAACACCGAACCCCACCTTGGCCAGACTCCTGAAAAGGGTCTCGCTGGGCTGTTCCGAAGCCAGCCATCCATCCACCATTCAATGAGCATTACCAATACTAAACTGGCACGCCAAAGAACGCGTTTACAGCCACAGCTCAAGTTGATTTGAACCTGGCGACTACCCTCATATCATCTCTGCATATTGCTTCCCGCACACGTAGAGGCGGCAGACATGTCCCTCTCGACCTCCCTCTGCCAAGCCTCACTGGCTGCGACCATCCTCGCGTCCACTGTGGGAACTTATCTTGCCCTCTCCCCTCCCAACCCCAGCCCTGATTCTCAATCTTCCTCGGCCGTGTCCGACTCGATCAGCCGCTTCAACCTATCGCGCAAGCACACGACCAAGGTGGTACTCGCTCCCTTAGGTCTTCTGGCACTGCGCGCCTCTAGCCTCGCCTTCACCAATCCGACTATCCCCCCCTTCCTCCTACGCCATGGCGCTGAGAACGGCCTAGACGTCAATCTTATCACGTGGTCAAGTGCAACAGCTATCCCGCTCGCACTGATTCTCTGCGCTGGCATTCCCCTGCGCCTGGTTTCATATGCGTCACTTGGCAAGAACTTCACTTTCGCACTAGCGGCACCCGACCGGCTGGAAACGACCAGTATCTACCGCTACGTGCAGCACCCCAGCTATACCGGGATTGTGGTGCTTGTTCTTTCGAACATGGCGCTGCTATGCCGCACTGATGGCGTACTGAGCTGCTGGATCCCGCCTTCATGGTATCGAGTGGTCTCGAACTTGCATTGGGTAACTGCACCCATAGGGGTGGGAATATTCTTGTTTGGAATTTGGACTCGGGTGAAGCAGGAGGAGCGTATGTTGAAGGCCAAATTTGGCGTTGAGTGGGAGGAGTGGCATTTCAAGACACCCAGGTTTCTGCCATGGGGATTCTAGTTATATAGGCATCTCCGAGGGAAGAAATCTAGGCAAATTTGCTATAGACGATATAATATACTCACTAATAGGCTCTACTTATCTGTAGAAGTATTATCGTAAATCTAATCCGGTAGCGTTTTTCTCAGAAAAACATTTAAGGCTTTAATGGCATAGTATAACATCAATTCAGGAAAATATCCAATTAAGACGTTGTCAAAGTTTACATTGTTATTCAGGGCCCATGCCATATGCCCAAGTCGCATGAGAAGGGGGAGTACGAAAGGTGGAATGACGACAGAGGAAACGGATTCTACAGACAGCTAACTGGCTGTTGCCATGTTAGTCTATATGATCACATGATTTGACTTCGAGGAATCAGCGTCAATTATCTTCGTTCATAATATAGAATAAAGCAAAAAGGAATTGGTGGATATAAATAATCAATTAGCTGCGTACGCATTCTTGTACGGATGCCTCCAGTCCACTTCTCCGAATAACCGAGAATAGAGCATGAAATGGCCTCTTCCTTCTCATACATGGCGCATGTCCACAACTAAAGAGTGATTCCGCTTCATCTCATCAATCCAACAACATCGGCAAGTCAATGCAAAATTTAGTGCTTGTCGGCGCGGTCCTCGCGGATGCTATGGGGTCGTTCCGCCTCCACGTCATCGTCAAGCTTCTTGACCTCCTCGGTCATGCCAAAGAGGTCATCCATCTTCTCCAGACTAATACCCTTGGTCTCAGGGACAAAGAAGTATACGAAGACACCCATAAGAAGATCGAAACTCGCAAACATGAAGAACATGCCCTGTGACGTTGGTTAGTACAGGGCTGGAAACTCAAGCTAAAAGCCGGGGAAGATTTTTACTTACATAGCCAGCGTTACCCATAGTTGAGGACATAGTAAGAACAGCTGGGAAATAGAGTCAGCGATCGGATTCTGAAAATTATAAGATGGATCACCATACTTCGTGCAATGATGAAATTGAAGAGCCACTGCGTGGCAGCGCCAATGGCGACGTTCATAGCACGGAGACGTGCGGTGGGGATTTCAGAGATGAGAATCCAGCAGCATGGACCCCAGCCGAACTGGAAGAGACTGTGTCACAATGTCAGCGAACGTGCAAAACCCAATGGTTGGCAATGCGCCGGGGATAAAACATACGCAGCCCAGAGGTAGATGCAAGTGATGGCAACATATCCAAAAGCCGAAACCTATCGAATCATATCATGTCAGCGCTCACACTCATGAATGGCGGGTCACTAAAGTTGCCACATACACCTTTGCCCTCAACCGGGGGCGAGACTCTGCCGTAGATACCAATGATGTACATGACGGTACCCTGAGCGAAACTTGTCCATAGCAGACTGCGACGTCGACCAAGGGAATCGGCGATGAAGACAAGAAAGACGGCGATGGCGGCTAGCTTAACAACACCGTAGACACCAGTGGCAAACAACGATGTGTCAGTGCCAGTCAAACCGAGACTCTGGAAAATCTGAGGAGCATAGTAGTTCTGCGAGGCATTGTGTTAGCACAACTTCGTCCATCATATTTGGGGCTCATTGGTTATATATTACAATCGAGTTGACACCAGTCATCTGCTGGCAGACCATGAGAGCAATTGAGATGAGAGCTCGCTTGCGGTTGCTGGGAACCAGGAACATTTCCTTGATGAGAGTGATGTTGGTGGCATCGCCAACAAGACGACGCTCGTTCTCAAGCTGAGTGGCCATCTCCTGGATCTCAGTTGAGACGTACTCGGATTCTGCGGGGAGTCTAAAACTGGTCAGAATGTATATCGCATCGGTTTAAATCAAGGGCAGCCTACCCTCGAAGTCGGACCAAAATGACCGTGGCTTCCTCCCAATGATCCTGTCTGGCGGCCCATCGAGGACTGTGTATCTGGTTAGCGGAACAGGTATAGCAGTGAAGGCCATGGTTAGACTGTACCTCTCGGGAGAAAAGAGCATGCCCAAAATCAGGAACCTAAGTCATTATTGGTATAAGTCACTTCGGTGGACTACTCGGAATGGCTTACACAGCGGGAAGACCTTGAAGGGTGAGAGGAATGATGTACACAGCCGGACCAGTGACGTGCAACGAGCAGCCGTAATTGATCCTAGAGTCGAAGTATGAGTCGATATTCACGCTGAACCGAAACTATATTGGGGAAGATACATACCAGAAAGCAATCATGATGCCGAACACGATGAAGAGCTGGTAGAAAGCTGGATGGAGCTGTTAGCAATTGTCACTTAAATCAGGGGGTAGGATAAGACTAACCAGTCAAACCGCCACGGATGGCACGCGGAGCGCACTCAGACACGTAGAGAGGAGTCAAGGTGGAAGCGGCACCAACACCGAGACCGGCGAGGAAGCGACCGACATACATGACGGCGAGGTTACCATGCGCAGCAGAAGCAGCCTGGAAGACGACGCCAACAAGCGCAAGAGCACCAGTACCGATGAGCGACAGGCGGCGGCCGAAGTGGTCAGCGAACCAGTAGGTGAGGAAGCAGGCGACGAAGCAGCCGGCTTGGAGGGTTGAGACGATGTTCTGGCTCTGGGTGGTCTTCTGGCCATCCTCAAGATCGGCGTAGCCAAATCTCTCCTGGGCAGGCGCCATGGCAAGGATACCACCAATGGCACCCGTCTCCCAGCCGAAAAGCATGCCGCCGAAGCAGGCAGAGAAGACGAGGGCGAAGACTCGCCAGCCGTAGACCTCCTTGGGGTCCTGCTTCATGGCCTCATTGCGAATGACGGCCTGGAGGATCTTCTCGAGCATGATGGGCGATTAGGAGCAGTAGCTCTCTGGAGAAAGAAACAAATAGGGTTATTACAAATGAGTTTTGGCGGCTACTCTGAGATCAGGATCTCTCTCGACGAGTATAGGCTCTATTTGCAAGATGGGCCAGAGAAGATAATAAATAAGAAGGGAGGGAGAGGAGGGCCAGAGAGAAAACGGGTGCGACCATGCGGCCTTGATAAGGATGGTTGCACTCCCCGATGGCTCACTGCATCAGATGAGGGGAAGCCCTGCGAACGAGCAAGGAGCGACAGAATCCGACCTGGGGATCAACCTCAGAGAAAGCGGCCCGGGGTTAGAGTGAGATCGCCTGACACGCCAGTCTTACCCCTGGTCTCCTGATTCTACATGGGCTTTAACAGAGACGTCCGGGCCTCCCAAATGTTTCCTGGATGGAGGTGTGGAGAGCCGGCGCAGAGACAGTGCGCGTCCGGGAAGCAGACCAGCCGGTACTCCGTAAGGTTGGGGTAGACAACTGCCTTACTGGGTGTGCTAAGGTAGGGTATGCCCAGGTAGGGTATGCCCGGAGCATGCTGCATGCGCTGTAGGCTGTCCCGGGATGTGTCGATTGAATTTGAAGACGATTGAGCCAGCATCGGGCAGCGTGTCTGAGGATCTGGCCGTGATTGACCGCTGGCTCGACACGGCGACGCTCCAGTCTGGCCATTTCTGCCCATCCCAGGCCATGGACAATCTGTCTCTCGACCAGGCGCACGCTCCGTGCGTTGCGCTCCGCACACTGGCCTGGGATGTCGTCGTTTCCCTCTCCGGGCGCAGCCCCCGCATTAGCCTAAACGCGGGGGCTCTGGGGAATGACGGCTGCGGGGATAGAGTTAACTGAGTATCCACAAGTAAGATGTCGCCAGATCCGCTTGTTGGAGGCGTCGAGACCCTTCGTGTGGGCTGCCGCTTCCCTGAATCGCCTCTGAGCACATTGGCAACCAGCACGCCGGCCGCGAGGATGCTCCAGTGGCATCCCGGGCTTCAGCACCGCCCTCAGCTGCCATGCATCTCGGCTCGGTGGCACTAGCGACGCGTCTCGACATTATGATATTAGACATTGTGACATTGGACGTTGTGACGGTACTCCATCATCTCACTCTCCCTTACAACAGTGCCAACTCAGATACGGCACTACACCTGTGCGCAGCAACGGAACGCGACTGTGGGGTAATACGCCGCTCTGATTGATGGAACATCGAAATCCGTGTCCGGCTTGCCAAGCCTCCCCGGAAACTTGAGGTTGGGGTTAATGCATCCATGGCCAATCCCCCAAACCTCGGACATTTGGGGTTGGGGGTGAATGAGCTTAAAGAGGATTCGGCTGTGCCATGTAATTCGAGGATTATCTCGACCATGCATCTCCGTCAGCGGTCAGGTCGGAAAAGATGGCCACTTTTCCGTCAGCCAGAGGACTCGTATTTAACAGCCCTTATCCAACAGCCTTGGCGCCTCCAACGCCGTGAGGCCTTCTCAATCATGTGCCGGAGCGTCAGGATGGCAGTGTGGCTATGTATAAAGTTTTACCTCGAAATTAGGGCTCCAGACTAACTAGTACGGGACTTCTAACGAGCCTAGGCATGTCTCGTCTAATAGGGGCTGCACGCTGTAAGTCTGACCACCTTAGGTTGGGCACCCTGGCCATGGGCACCTCGACTCCCCTGCTAGTCCAGGGATTACAGGCGGAGGTGGCAAGCCGTTGACGCAGAGCCAGTCAATAGGCAAGCTGAGATAAGAGCCCTGATAAGATGGGAAAACAACCAATGGTTTGTATAGGGTGGCGACGGCAGCTCAATTGATGAAGACAATGATGCAGGAAGAAATATCATAAAATAAAAAAGATAAGCTTAATAACTATAATCAATACTTTATTTTATCTCTTGCTAGATTGGTGCTAGTTAGTCAAGGTCTGCACAGGGGGGATAACTTAACTCCTCATGCTGTCCTGCCATTCCATCCTGGCAGCTTAGCTAGAAAAGAATTACTCTTACCATGATGTGAAGTTCCCTTTGGGTTTACAATCGAATTCCCCAATCCTTTAGACCCCCGTGTACCATATGCTTTCACAAGATTAAAGATGGGTGGAAGATTATTATTGAGTTGGGAGGCTAGGCTTCTCGCAACAATATGAGTATTCCTATCCTCGGCTTCCTTGTGGCACCTAGGCGAGAGTGAAAGGCTGCTGATTCCATAGTATCTAGCCAGAGAAGTAACTTGCATGATTAAGGAACTGAAGTTGACAGTTACAAGGGCGAGAGTATTTCATTTTTTATGGAGACTAGTACTGTGTTGGGTGGATTTGGCAGGTTGGTAAGGGTGACACGTGAGCTGTACGAGCTACTAGGTAGATTCAAAGCAAAATCGGCGTCTCTTCTTTTATGGGGCATCTCTTTTGTTACGGAAACCGATGTGGCGGCAGGGCACCGACGTCATCCTCAGTGGTGAATCTCACCACATTGTGGCGGTCTGGACTAGCCCAGAGGAAATGACCTTGATTGCCCAGGGATAGTACTGAGGATTTCCCTTGAATTTCCCTTGGATTTCCTGGGTATATAATAACTGGGGAAATCTCTGGAAATTGTAAGGGGCATCCTTCTTTACATACTCAATTACATAGTAATAGAGAAGGTTCATTTTGCTATTCCTTCAGTGATCCTGGATGGTTGTTTTTATTCTCTTTGTTTATTCTAAGTTGGTAGATTCCGTACCATCTTTTGCCCTACATACTTTCACTGACCAGTTTATATTCTACTGCGTTACATTCGGGCCTTTGCATTTATACTTTTAAAGTAGTTGCGAGGCGACCGAATCATTTTACATCCAACTAGCCATCAAAATAAGATACACACATGCCCTTCACAAATCACCTTGGCCTAGATATATTATGTAGATAATCAAGTCAGAGATTGATTCAACGTAGCCCTTCAATTTATATGGCTACTCTTAAGAGACTGTTTCAACCGGCCTCACATGCTGTGGTCCTTGAAGAAGATTGTAATTATGCGGTAGCATATGAAAATGTGAGGTAGCCAATAGTTGAGGAGTAGGAGGAAATGGTTGGGCATCAAAAAGAAGACAAGCTACGTACCGCCTGCAGGGATTAATGTGCATTCCGTTCGGGGACACAATTCACCGTTGGTTGCACGACATGCTACTAGTGGTGTGTAATCGCCACATTTTCCAGATCCGAAAGGTTTTTGCATACACGCCCAGAAAATCATTCGTCCAAAGCGGGGTAGAATCTAAATTCATTTGCCCTCCATAATTAATCCCCTGGGTGTTTCCCTGCCTCGCCACTGTGGTTGTGATATACACATCTGCGCCATCTTATATTCCTATTTCTTCCATGAAAATCACCAGCCGGCATTTGAAATGTCGAGCGCTGGCGTTCCGGTGCTTTCATGCTGCGGCAGGAAATTTAAGAGCCTTGACGCTCTTAACCAGCACCATCATGATTCTCCAAGCCACGCTCTAGATCAGACGGTGTCCAGCACATCTCCTAGTATCCCACGAGAAACTAATCCAGTGACAACTGCTCGCATGACTATTTGTACTTGTGGCAAGGCTTTTAAGGACAAGAGGGCACTTGGTGATCATCGGAGAGATTCGCCTAAGCACTCCGATGAGGGACCCGGTGCAGTAGCCCCTGACACGCCGGGTGCCAATTTTGACACCTTTTCAGACACAACCGAGGTCAGCAATATCTAAGTATCCTAAGCTCATGAGCTCACTTAGATAGCTTGCCAATTTCCCTTCGGGTGACTCCTTTCCGCAACAAAGTGAATCGGCGGGCTTGAGGAACAAGCCAGTGGCTTTTGTTAAAGAAGGTGCATCAATCCAGCAGCCAAAGAATCGGAAACGAACAAAGAAACCGAGCAAATCTCAGTACAGAGCGCCTACAAACCGAAATTATTCAGTTCACTCAGGTTCGGGACGATGGTATCCTGATGTGGGCGACAACCATGGCCTCTGCGATAAGGACTGTGGGTGGTGTGGACATTGTTTCGATGAAGCTGATGAAGCTGGTAAGATTCATTGGCACTATGTTTGACTACTATTGCCACTTCACCTTGGCTGGCGGGGAGGACAATTCGTCGATACAGTCCTATTGCAGGACGGGTGGATCAGAAGAGTACAAATACCCTTAGTTGCTCCATCAAGTCAAGGGTTGTGAGTCGGTTCCTTTGGTTTTACATAGTTGGTGCTTGGCTAGACCTCGACAGAAATCGAGATTGATCTCCGACTGCACGTACGAAATGGCTAGTTACGCTTATAAATAAATCGGGACCTGATATTACACGTGACGTGAGCGGGGAAATGCTCCTAGACCCCCAACCTCGAGGCTTGATCTGTCCGACTAATTTACAACCTTGACCTACCAATGATTCAACGTCGGCTAATTGGAATATACCTGGCAGTTTTCTTGGCAACTTTATTGATCTTTGGCTTTCTGAGATCGCACGGCTCTTTTTTTCTCGCGCCTACCGCCACGATGAGTATTACCCATACAGTCCTCTTTCAGTTCAAAGCCGATACGAAGCGGGAAGATGTGAAGGCAGTATGTACTCAGAAGACAAGATGTTTTCAGATGCAGAAGTAACTGACCATGCTTGCTAGGCCTGTGCACAGTTTCTTTCGTTGAAGACCGATTGCCTACACCCAAGCACCAACTCTGCCTACATCACCTCCCTGAAAGGAGGGCAGGACAACTCCCCTGAGGGCCTTCAGGTACGTCCCATTACTTTCTAGATGAAGTTGTGCGAGAATTAATGATTGCAGAATGGAATTACCCATGGATTTGTTGTGGAATTCAGCACTGCTGAGGATCGGGACTACTATGTCAAGACAGATCCTGCTCATCAGGCTTTCATAAAAACCATCGGTGCTCTTGTGGACAAGGCCATCGTTGTTGACTTCGCTGACGGTGTTTATTAATCTGAATTATGTGCTATTTCAGTCACGGAGAAGTACCTGTGAGACGGGGTGCCTTGGAGCAGTGAAGATCATTGCCGACAGTGTGTTAGCTTACAAACCCGTTTCCATGTCTTCAGCGGTAATGATGCCCAATGGCAGCTTTATGATGATCATATTGTCTAAAAATATATCCTTGCTCATTGGGAAGCACAGTCTTGCTCATTTCTGAGTCTCTGTTGTATAGTACCACTCTCCACTAACCTAAGATGGTTATTATCTAGATGGACCATCTCCAACATTACCTGGGGTGAGAATAATGAAAGATCGCGGCGTCCCGCCAAACGGGGCATGCTAGACTCGTCGCAATAGTAGTCATTAACCCCGGCTTTGACATGTGAGCCTACGAGTAGTGCCAGGACTTCTAATCGTAAAAAGAAAAGTCGCCTAGTCACGACGCCGAGAAGTTTTGCACACCTATCACATGGACAAAGATGGGGAGGCAACACGCAAAAAGGAAATGTGGCTTGCTGATGACATGACAGTAGTTCTAACTACTATTTGAGTTTTGCCAATCTTGATAAACCGAGACTGACTGTATCATAATACGGGTAATGAGACACCTTTCCTAGGCCTGTCTCCCCCCTCTTTCTCCATAACGCATTCACCCTTCCTCATCAACCATTGACTGTCCAGAAGAAAGCCGGTGCCGCAATGCCCAAAGCCTAGCCCTTCCAACGAAACTACCCAGTATGCCCCTATCCATATGATGTGACCGCCGCCGAGGAAATAAACGAAATGAGCAAACGATGAATGCCAGTTACGCCGCCGCGCGCCGAAAACGCAGTCCTCTCTGTCATATCTGTCGGAGGCTTCCTGCTCCGATGCCCCTACCCACCAGCATCCACGTCAACTTACTCTTCGACAGGGTACAGGTGGTTTCCAATGTCCTTGTTCATCCGGAACATGTCGACCTTGGCCTGCTTAAAAACAGCTTGCATCTTGTCATCACACAGGATCTGGCGCTTGTCCTTGGGATCCTGCAGCTCGTTTGCTTTGATGTGCTCCCATAACTTCTTGACTACTTGCGGGCGGGAAAGCTGGAAAGAGGTGGTTAGCTAGTTGTCTAGAATGCGAGCCTTGACACCAAAGTCATATGACAGCAGTCGACAAGGGCTTTGATGAAAGCCATGCACATACCTGGGGTTCACCAACAAGGTCCGAAAGGGCAGGGCTGAGGTTAAAGGGCTTCATGAAGCCGCCACCAGCTTTCCTCTTCTTGACCACACCCTCGCCAGACTCCACATCGCTGTCATCGTCGGCGCCGACCTTCTTGGCGCTCTTCTTGCGCGGTGCTGCCTTTGCCTTTGCCTTTGGTTTCCTGGGGGCCTTGGCCTTGTCGCTACCGCCACGGGTTTTGCGGCTCCGGGCTAGACTGTTTTCTTGAGCCTGGAGCTGGGCAGCTAGGCGGGCATCGGCATCTTCGACCGACGACGAGCGCTTGGCCTTCTTTCTCGCGGGTTCGGGGGATGCGTCGGGGTCGGACTCGCCGGCGTCTGATGTGGCGTGGCTGGCGGAGCGTTTGATGGGCGCGGGGTCGGGAACGGAGGCACCAGAGGCAGCGTCGAAACGCCCCTCGATGAGCTTCTTGATGGCGTCCTATGGCGATGGGTTAGCATTTGCAAGCTAGCTTGGGGATGGTGTTGGCAGCGGTCAGGGCAGAGAGCCTGGCCGCAGCTGGAGACCGTTTCCTCACCTTCTGTTGAGTCAGATCTTTGCCACCCAATGCAGTCTCCAACCCCTGACGGATCTTCTTTCGCGAGATGGTTTCAAGGTCGGCAGTCTCGAGGATACCGTCGATGATGGCGGTGTAGCGATTCCGCTCCTCGGAGGACACTGCCGGGGGGGTTCTGTTAGTAAACATGACGTGGAGGGGTGGGGAGGTAGCATGCAGTCCTTACACGGGGTGCTCATGGTTGCAGGGCGAAGCCGATGCGATGCGGTCACAGCTGTTCAAGGTTGCACAGGGTGATGCCGGAGGCAGAAGCGCGGGCAATGCAGGCGCAGACGTGGTTGTGGTTTCGCTAGAGGGCGCAAACAAGCAGACGACAAACGGACGACAAGTGGACGAGGCGGCAAGGCTGAGGGCAGCTCGGACGACGGACGAAAGACAAACGGAGGCTGGCCCGCGGAAGAGAGAATGCAATGCGCCCTGGCCGCCGGGATCAGAGCATGTCCTGGGACTGGTCGTTGCGCGGGAGTTGGGTCGCGGGGTGTTGTTCGGAGACAAACGCGGTCAACGATGGAGGACGATGGTTGGTTGCCCAGTGCCCGCGGTCGGTCGAATGCGCCAGCCAAACCGCCGCATCAGAGGTGGCAGGGCCAGCACGAGAGGGCGCGCGACGAGGTCAGCGGCAGCGAGGGCTGGAGCTATGGCGGGACGGGGGACGGGCGGGCGAGGCGAGGGGAAGCTTCAGACGCAGATAGGAACGAGGCACAGCCCGTATAGTCTGGCGTGTGGAGCGTGGAGCGTGAAGAGGTGCAAGATGGAGTTGTTGGTTGGTTCACCGGCAGGTCAAGCCATGCCATCAGATGCGGCTCCAGGTGGCTCAGCCGGGCCTTGTTTGGCTGCCCGTGTGGCTGGTGTCCGTCTCGGCACGAGCCAGGGGTGGCCCGCGGTGTGGCTGCAAGGGCTCCCAAGTGTGGCATTCGTGTGGCATTCGTGTGACAGTCGTGTGGCAGTCGTCGTGTGGCAGCTGTGGCTGGTTGTTTGCTCGGTGTGGGCACATGCCACCTGCTGGTGGCATGGTGACATGGCGACATGGTGACATGGTCGCTGCGCCCGTTTAGGGAAGGCGCGCCCAATTCACGCCCATCGATCCCCCCCCCACCTTCCGCCTTCCTCCCACCTTCGTTCCCCAGCAGCTGTTGGCCCGCCCTGAGTTGCGTGGGCTGGCATGTGGTGAGCCCACGTGTTGTCGCAGTCGGCAGACTTTGTAATAGTCCCGCAACTCTGCAATCCGACTTCTCCGGTGTCATATTTTATGAATAAGCACGGGTATGTGCCGGTGTTGGACGTATGACAGCTGGCCTAGAGCTTGGAGCTTGGAGCTGGGAGCTGGAGCCTGGAGCCTGGGTAGAATCCTACGTAGTAGTTCGCAGCCCACGCCTAGGGCCGTGGAAAATACCCACGTCTCTTTTACTAATTGGATACTAACCACAGAGTAAAATATAAAGACAATGAGTATCAGTGTTGAAAGGTTTAGTATGAGTATGCGTATTAGCAGTGCTACTATGAACTAAATCACATCCTGGCCCACCTCTGTCTCGCACTAGCGCTCAGCACGAGGTGGAGGATGACGTCCCCCAGTCTGGAGCTCGTCGGCCTGAACTCATTAGTTCAGCCGGCTCGAGAACCGGAGAACTATTATAATATCCCCAGAGAATCTCTAGGCAGACATTATGATCAAGACGTCAGATATAGACATCTGGTCGCCACCACCGAGTGAAATCACGCCAGTCCCTTAGAAGCTAGCCCGTCCGAATGCCGACACCAACCCTGCGACTACATATCTCGTCGTCCCAACCTTCGTATCTACATAGTAGACACCGACCCGCCCAATTCTTCCAACATAGTCCACTATCACCTCCACGCTCTCATTGACTCTTCATTTCTTCTATTTCCAAGCGACCACTGTATACCGCGATCTAAGATGGATGCCCTAAGCCAGGCCTTCCCTCCCAAACCGCTGTTCACCGAGGACAACGTCCCGGACCTGTCGGGGCGCATCTGCCTCGTCACTGGCGGAAACACCGGTGTCGGCAAGGAGGTTGCGCAGGTCTTATACAGCAAGAATGCGACCGTCTGGATCGCCTCTCGCACCGAGGAAAAGGCCCGCGCCGCCATTGACGCCATCCAGCACCAGCACCCGTCGTCCAAGGGCGCTCTCAAGTTTCTGAAGCTGGACCTCGCAGACCTGACCACCATCTCTGCCTCAGCCAAGGAGTTTCTCGCCGCCGAGACCAAGCTCGACATTCTCTTCAACAATGCTGGCGTAATGACCCCTCCGGAGGGATCCAAGACGAAGCAAGGCTATGAGCTGCAGCTCGGCACAAACTGCGTTGGCCCATTCCTCTTCACGAAGCACCTCACCCCCCTCCTCCAGTCCACAGCCAAGACGGCGCCCAAAGACTCTGTCCGTATTGTCTGGGTCTCCAGCTCTGCAGTCGACGCCCTATCCCCCAAAGACGGCTTTGAGCCAGACAACCTGGACTACCAGAAGCCGCGAAGCCTCCTCCACAAGTACGGCGTTAGTAAAGTAGGAAACTACTACCACGCGACTGAGTTTGCTCGCAAATACAAGCAAGACGGCATTATCAGCGTTGTATGTCATCAAGAACCCATGTTATTGACGGTGCACTAAAGGAGTATAGGCCCTTAACCCGGGTAACTTGCGTAGCGAGCTTGATCGTACCTCGTCCTGGTGGTTTTCTGGCATACGAAAATTCGTCTGCTACCCGGCCATCAACGGAGCCTACACGGAACTCTTTGCTGGTCTTTCCCCAGAGATCACCATCGAGAATACAGGAATATGGGGTAATTGATGACGCCCGTCGTAATGATTGCCTCGCTGACATGCATTTCTAGTGGTTCCGTGGGGTCGCTTCGCGCCCATCCGTGCCGACCTTCAGAAGGGCTCACTTCCCGAATCGGAAGGCGGCTCGGGAATGGCGGAGAAGTTCTGGGCATGGTCGGAGGACCAGATTAAGCAGTATTTCTAGATGTGCGATCCATGATTCATGATGTGTATGATGTAGCAACTCGTTGCTGTTTTCGAGATGATCGGGCACGGAGAATCGTTTTCGGTGGACTCTAGTCCGATGTAATGTCGTATTTCTGGCCTTCGTTGAAAGAGTAGCCGCAGGTTGCTCGCAAATAAACTCCCTTCACTCTTCATGATCCTCACGTGTTATTTTTCACTCGGCGATGGGCGGCATCAGTTCCGTCCCAAAATCCCTCATCAAATCCCCCCAAAGCAAAGTCCCAGTTGGACAATCCATAGTCCACATGTTTTCTGCATCGATTCCAAATAGCCCATCAGCGCCAGGCACTATTCTGTCGCCAATTTCCATCATCGCAAGGTCTGGGTTGACTGGGGATTGAGCATTCGTGCTTGTGGAATTCCCACTCCCTCTTGGCGAGGGTATCGTAGCGAGATTGGGAATACCAATCTTCTGGCCAAAGTCTTTCAGGATTTCCGAAGTCTTGTCTTTCAGGCTGTTTGCCAAATCTGCCTTGTCTGCGGCCCTGGCCAATTCGAACACGGCCGCAGCTGTTGGCATACATCTTCGCACCGAAGGCGACAATGGACAAATGGGATATCCACAAGCGAAGCCAGCCAACCCGAACATTGCATTTTGCTGCCAGTTAACCACCTGGTAACACCCAGTGAGAATATCGCTATCTTTCATCGCCTGGTGCAGTATGTTCGTGACCGCGATGGCGGAGTTGCCGGTCACGATGCAGTGATTGTCGCTAGTGAGGGTTCCCAGTGCTGGTGTAGGTAGAAAAGAGATGAATGGTCGACGTAAGATGATAGAACACGAATGATACTCAATTTCGAGAATAAGGCGCTGTCGCTGCAGCCAGATAGGGTCGCAGTGGCTCAGGTCCAAAGGCGAGCGGTCAACTGAGAAAGGCATCCCGTTTCGCCTCGGCGTTTTGAGGCCTTCGGGGAGCTCTTGAGCCCAGTTCTTGAGTTTCTTCATTTGCTCAAAGAGGAATCTGGCACACTTTTCGCGAGAAGCAGCGTGCTGGTAGAAATCCGGTGCGTCGATCTCCTCTAGGACGTCCTCGCACACGGCGTAGAACTCATCGTGGATCTCGCGGACCAGCCCGAACAGGCGTCGTCGTTCATATAGAAAGCTCAGCCAGTTGATTCCTGACTTTGGACTCAGAGAATATGCTGGACCGACAGCCTCGGCCCGATTGTCTGGATATGGTCCATGATGCTCGGACTGCAGGTCTGGGAGGGCGAACGGGCGACCCAGGCGGATAGAGAGCTGAATGTCCAAGGTTACAAGGCAATCCCAAAGCCGTTTTCGCGATTCGCCGAGTCCGGATTCTTCGATAGGTTCTCCACCGCTTCCTTCCTGGTGCAGGCCAAGAGATTGGGCGACTCGAATGGCAGTCCCCACCATGGAATGCGCTGAATTGACATGGTTGGTCGCCAGAAGGTATATGGCGTTGAGAAAATAACATTGAGCAGTCATCAACGATTGACACTCCAGGTTTTGGCTGAGGTAGCACTGTGCTCGGAGATAAAACTCCCTCCCCGGGGTACTCGGGGTGTTCGAGGTGCTCTCATTGCAATCCCCGAACGACGTATATGTCGATCCAAACTGGATGCAGAGAGCAAGCACACTGTCAACCAGCGGGCAGGGCTTTCTAAACGAAGGGCTCTCCCAGAGAGAATTGTAGTGTTTTCGGAAACTGGCTTCGTCAAGGACTGGATGACTGGCATGATACCCTTGCCAGAACAAGTCGAGCAACACGTCCTGTTGCTGTCGCTGTAGCCGGTTAGAGTTTTTTATTGCGTCCCAGGGAGGAGTAATGAGGCCAATTGGATTTGGTCTTAGGGGAATGTCCATATTTGTAAAGGTGGCCAGGCGATGGATGAAGTATGGAAGTGATGAAGGGCCATATTGGATGCCGTTGGTCGTCACTCCTTTCCACCTCACAGGCCCAATCCGTTTCCGGGGACTTCCTTTACTAAATGATGATGAAGCAAGTAGTTTTGTTTCAAGCTCCTGCACCTGGGCCCTTAGCTTCTGAACCTCCCTATGAAGCCCGCATTAGCACCATGGTCCTCGTTCAATCGGAATGATCTTGGTCATACTTCGTCGCAGCAGTCACGCTCTTGAAGTCATCGCGCCCAGCGTTTACACACTCCCGATTTGCCTCTTTGCAACTGCGACATGGTCGCACTGAGTCACACTTGACCCTCGTGAGCCGACACCAGTCGCATGCGCGTGAGACTTGGGCTCGCTTGGGTCGTGGCGGCTGAGGAGGGGGTGACGCCTTTTCGCTGGAGCTGGAGGAGGGAGTGTTGACGCCAAAGATTGTGAACATGGCTGAAGGATAGTTAATTGCACGATACAATGTGGTGATGAGCCTTCGTGTTCATGGGCTTTGCCTGTCTGGGCTGATGAGATGTTGAAAGCGGGAGTGAGTTAGCTTGGTGGGTCGGGACAAATTTGTCAGCCGTGCAGCGTAGCGTGTGCTGAGATATATCGACGTCATAAAGTTGGTTGAGTCAGACCACAGAACACCCAGGTACCTGGTCCTGCGACATGATGAAAGAAAAGTCATAAGCACTCAAGGGCTGAAAAGCCATCTTAGACTATTTTTGTAACTGTGTGATGCCAGGTGTTGAAAAAGCCGCCCCTCATCGAAGCTCTGAGGGGCTGCTCTGAAGGAAATGCAATGGCGATGGCAGGTAGACTCAAAAACATACATGTCGTTCCTTTCGACGGACACGGGCACAGAAGGTACCGCTATCCCCTTCACACAATTTATGTTCAAGGTTCTCGTCCCTCTTCGAGTCGTTTGAATGTCAGCACGATCCAGAATCACCCCGGTTAGGCCAATCAAGTCATCGTCACCGTCTCGATTTGGACATTCCCGAAGCCGACTCCGAAAACTCCTTTGGGACAGGATCCACTCTACCGATTCTTAAGCCGCAGGTGTTGGTCATGGCCAACGCAGGTGTCACTATGCTTCCCTCAAGAAGATATTGCGATCCTCCGATAGAGAGGCTACTGAGAAGTGGTAGATCTCAGCACTTGCATGCCGCTGTAAGACGTTGAGACGTCGAGACTTGCGCAAGGATGCAGCCCGCGCGGTTGCCTACAAACAAACTTCAATCAGGGCAATCGTCGGGCGCTGAGCTACGCAGACGACCGAGGTATCCGCGTCGATAGAAGGGGTTGTTTTTAACGAGGATGATGTTGTTCAACAGAGCGATACCGACCTCCTGGTGGGGGATGTGCTGGATCAAGCCAAATTAGCACGGTTTGGAAACGAGCGAGATTGCAAGGCCGGGAGAGCCGTCATGCACTGCAATTTTAGCATTTGGAGAGAAACTGGGTCATTCCACTTTAGATACAGCCTCATTTTGATCAATAGCAGACTTGTGCCGCAATTCCAGCACTTCGAGGGGGGGTGGCCTCCGCCTCGATGCTTCACTGCAATTTTAGCACTTCAAGGGGAGTTGGGCTAGGCACCCTACTGACTAATACCTCTGCACCTCACTTACGTGAGAAAATAAATAAAATGCAGCACCAAGAGGTCGTGACTTTATCATAAAATTATTGGCTGAGAACCCCCCTCTTGGCGATCCCTCGTGCTACATGAACGGGTGTCTCTTTAGCACATGCATCTCACTATCATCGCCACCACAAAGCACAGCTCATCAAGATCACAACTCAAACCGGCATTATCAACAGATGCCCAGTTTCATCTCCATTGTCGCCCTGGTCCGTGAAAGCCACTCGCCGCTGCTCAGTACACGACGCATGTCTCGAGTCCCGGCGCGCCACAGCATTCTAAGCTTCACTTTCCTAATGCGGAAGGTTGATTGAGAACCATGCCCAGAGCCGCCGCACTACGCCACTGGGACTCGAACGCCGACAAGCCCACTAGTTACTGGCTGGCAGCAAATCATGCGGGGTAGAATGGTCGATGGTCAGCTGCAACTTTGGTCTCATTCCACCTTCCATCTGGAATTCTTATCATTGCTCTCCGTGGCTTAAAGTCGCTTAAGCAGATGGCAAATATGCCCACCGGCCGGTGTCGGTCGTGATACCGGCCTGGTCGGCTATTGTGCAAGTGGTTCCGTATCATCTGAAAGCCTCAACTTCCTCAAGATAGGATAGTCAGGGGGTGGAGTCGTGGTTTGATGATATTCGTTGGGATTGAACTACGCGGGGGCGACCAGATCCGTTTGCGGGGTGAACCCATTTTCTTCAAACTCTCTCGTAATTCATTCATCAATGCACAACAACTGGCTGAATCTCTCTCTATATGTACGTAAAAGTCTAGAGAAGTGACGGCTTCTCCACCGACATGCCGTCCAATCCGCTGCCATCCAGGAGACACATCAAGACCGTAGATATTCGCAGACACCCTTACCCCACCGCACAGCGCTCTTGTACGTCCACATACCTGGCGCGTTGCCCTTTTTCAGACCCTCCACTGCGTCCGCAAACGCGGGGCCTAGTCCCTCGTCTTTGATCTGCTTAACGGGGTAGAGGTATGTCTTGAAAGAGAAGAGGATGGCCCCAGTCTTGGGGAGGCGGGTGAGTGTTTGGAGCTCGATGCGTAAGAAGGTCTAGGAAATTCGAGTCAGTCTAACAGTTGAGAAGAATTTTTGACGAGGGGATGACATACCTTTGTAATATCGACGTCTTCATCGGCCTCGTAATGGGCGTCACCGGTGATGTGGTTCGCGCTGCAGTCGAAGAGCTCAGTGTGAGTCTGCACCGACCACTACCCACCCAAGATAGTCAGCATCGCCGTACTTGTTAATAGGATGTGAGTAACCCACGTTCGTGCGCTTCACGCTCTTTCCCACCTCGAGCTTGCCGAAGAATCGCTCCATGCTCGCCCCGATCTTCTCATAAGACGGCACCGGAGAGTGAATCTCAACCAAGGTCTTGCCTAACTTGGACGACGGATCGAAGCCAGAGGGGAAGCAACACATAAAAGCGACAGAGCGATGGCCCTCCGGTGACGGCTGCAGCAGGAATACGTCCTCTTCGATCGTCTCGCCAATGACGCGCAGGGCGTCGTCCATGTTGCTAGATGGAACCGTCGGGAACGTCTTACCCGTAACGACATTTGTGAAGGATGAACCGTCGTCGGAGAGTTTGAAGAGGGTTGGGAAGCGGGTAGGAAGATACTCCGTGAGGAGATAAGTGTAGAGCTCTCTCACAGGGCCTTCGCCGCCGGGCACGCATCCGTGTACTGTGTTGCCGTTGTTGGCGATGATTTCACGTCGAATATTAACACGGTCGAGATACTCTTCATCAATGGTGATTAGTTCTGATGGGGTATTGGCCTGGATGGCTACAGGCGGATGGTCAGTCATGGTATCGCCGCGATCTCAGGATGGTCGGCGACTCACCCATGGTGATGTGATAAGTGGGCTTAAACGGTCGCAGCTGTCGCCGTGGGGCAGTCTTCCACTCGAAATGATCAAGTGGCTCGATAGGCAAAGGTTTCTCTGGAAATTTTGCGGCCTCTCCAGGTTGCAGCTGTTGTTTCCGCGATTGCGTCCATCTTTTGGCCTGATGTTGCTGTGAGTTGGTCTGAAGTCTAATATGCTGTTTGGACGATACTGACGATGCTGGTGATGGCCCAGACAGCCAGAAGGATGATGGCCGGAAGAGTAGTGAGCTTGATAAAAGACTGCATTTTTGATGATAAATTGTCGAAGGATATTTGGAAATGGTTCAAAGCCTCAGTAACAAGGAGAGAGAGAAAATGAGCATCCAGTGTCGATCGTTCAAAAGGCGTACTCTACTCGAGCACTAGTGCCCAATATATCTATTTCCAAATGCGTCTGGATGACTGTTCATGGTGGCCCCGTGGCGGCAATCGACCCCTCCCCGATGTCGCGTAGGGCGCCACCGACACGATAAGCCATGCATATCCGATCTTCGGGCGTGGGCGAGGTCAAGTGGTCAGGCCGGTACGTTTTGGCCTAGCTTGCTTAGATAGGGAAAAGAAGTCATTAATTAGCATTATCTAGCCGTTGCAGACGGTACATCTAGCCCAGTCCCACATGGCAGGTATCATCTGTCGTATGTATTGTACGTACACTCCCCCGTCCAGATGCGAGGCGCGAAATGCGAGATGCCCACTCGCTCACCACTCCCACCAAAGCTCCACAACCTCGTCTCTCATGGTTGATATCTTTGGGTGCGGGATCTTGGCCCCTTTCGCCGCCTCGATTTCGTGTCGGCTGGGCAGATCATCCTCCACCCGGTGGACAAATATCTGCCGTAGATTCCTCCCCACCTTCTCCGACTCGATGAGCCGGTAGCTCTTCTTGTGGAAACGGTCCAATGGCACCCGCATTGGCCCCAGACTCCACTCAAACCCTGGGTATCCATCAAATGTGCCCTCCATTTGGGTCAAATTGACACTAGCAGTCCCCCCTGGATACGTGGCTATGCTGAATCCATTAGAGAGGATTGTGTCGGTTCCGAATTTGAATCGTTGCAGGAAGCAGCTCCCACAAAACTCGGAAATCTTGACCATCTCATCGACTGGCGCTTGGTGCCAAGATTTCCAGTGATGGAGACTTATTGGAAGCGTTCCGGACTCATAAAGACCAGCCAGATCAGGACCCATGTCCAACTGGTGAAGCCCTTCGATGACGGTAAGCTCCGCTTTTGTCTTGCCGTAGATGCAAGCTTTGAGAAGACCATCTCCTTGAGGTACATGCTCCTCGTCCAGACACGCCTCAATATGAGGATCTAGCTGCTGTAGAAGGCCAAGACTCAAGAAGACGCCGGCACCGCCAAAAGCCATGAAGCCGTGATGCTTGACTGCGTCATAGTTATCGGAGAGGCCGCCCAAGTACGCCGGGACTGTATGGTCGTGCTTGTCCAGAATCAGTCCCAAGGGGTAGAGCGATGGAAAGAAAGTGTCGTCGTCAACAATAGCGGCCCATTTCGTGTCGGGGGTTGCGTGCCGGAGGAGGTCACGGACTATAGTGAAGTGCTGTTCGTTTTGGGTGACAGTGGTGTTCCAGGGTCTGGTCAGGGTGACCTCAATTCCGTGTTGGCGGAACTTGCGTGCCACTTCTTCAAATTTGGCATCCTCCTTGACACTGGGTTTCGGCTTGGCATCAGTTATGACTGCTATCAAGCTGGCACCCGAGTAGGCCATCCAGCTCTCGAATTGGAACATAGACTCGGTCAGGCGCTCGAGGCTAGTAGCGACACCAAAGATCATGTGCGAGTAATCCAGGATAGGATACGCAGGCGGCACCTTGAGCTGAATCGGGTCGCAGCTCGGTTCTTCCCACCCTGCACATGTTTTATCGAGCTGGAGGAGTTGTCCCTCGCCCACCAGCGGCTGGGCGATGTCGGTCAGAGCCGCTCGATCGACGTCACGGTCGATGACGGGGCGGATACATCGCTTCTGGTAAATGACCTCTCTTGTCAACTCGTACGAGCGGTTGCGCAGGTGGTCTATCGCCTGGGCGCAGGCGGGCGCATATTCAAGCTTCGGGCGGTCGGGTCTGTCGGCCCCGAAGCCAAAGGGGAGGCTGTCGGACCTCAGGAAGAAAATGATGGTGACGATGACGATGGCGACGAGGACAGGTCTCCGGCGCGAAGGCAAACAGAATGGCATCCCCGACCTAATAGGATGGCGGGAAGGCCGACTCCTCCATGGCGAGAGGCGGTCGGGCTTTTCTCCGCCGCTTAGCAGCCCCTGTGGCATGAAGGCACGCGAGCCGGCGAATGCGGCTTTGTATTGGTCTCGTAGGCGGCGGCTGTCGTCGCGGACGGTGTCGATATTCTCGGTCGAAGCAGGACTATGGGTATCGCATAGCCGAGCGGAGGGAATCGAGGTCGGCAAAAAGCAAGATGTGTCGCGATCGGGGTCGGTAGGGTCGATTCCAAGGCAAAGTGAGGCGCACAAAGCGAACGATGTGGATCAGGTCAAGATGTTTGCCGTCGAGCCATATATGTTTCGTTTAAATCCGTATACAGGAGGTGATAATAATGCTGTCGTCCTCGGCGAGCGTAGATGCAAAATGCAAAATGGCGAAAAAGAATTGATGCTGAGGCGAGATGGAAGTGAGGTCAGGTTGGTAGAGGCGGCAAGTGGGAGGGGAAAGAGCAAGTGGCCCAAGGGTTCGGGATACGCGGAATGGTAACGCCTGTGCCTGCCACAACGGACACCACAGCGGACACCACTACGATTGGGGGAGAGCGGCGATGGACCCGGACGGGAAGGCGGACGTGGGGCCAGCACAGGGGTTGGCCTCAGTCCGGTGGGCCTCAGGGTCAAAACTAAGCAAACACCGGAGCAAACGAGGCAAAAAGGAGAGCCTCAAGAGCAGGCGCGTGTGGCACGATTGGGAAGGACCGCACGGGGACAATGCAGGGAGTGCAGGGAGCTTCAGCCTTGGTAGGGAAGGCACAGGTGCAGGCTATGGATGAGACGCAAAGGACGGAACGGGCGGAAGAGTGGGAAGGTGGCCAATATTGATTCCCGACAATGCGCGTGCCAGGAGATCCCGGGCCTGGAAAATGAGATGACGAAAACTCCCACCAAGCTCCGAGATATGTGGTGGAAATATTTGGTCAAACTGGGTCTGGTCCGTTAGCGAACCCCCAGGGACTGACTCCAGGGACTGACTCCAGGACCCGCCTGGCTTCAATTGCCAAGAGCAGATTGGGGTGGAGAGAATAATGGCCCCTAATCCTGGGACTATTCACTATTGAGAAGCTAAATTGAGCAGGAGATGAACCAATGGCCAATGACCAATGGCTACATGGTCCACAGCTATGATTGATGTCCGTTTTCTGCTCCCGCTTTCTCCTATTGCAGGCAGCGACGACCGGGGAATTAAAGTGGTGCAGAACAGATAGACCCGGACACGATTGAGGATGAGGCTAGTGAGGACGTATTTTTGGAGAAGCTGAGCGACGACGTAGCTTTCTCCGCACCCTCGCCGCGCCTTAATTATGCCTATTTACCCCCATGCCCAATCCAATACCTCGAGTGTCTCTTGCGAGGAATGAGCCCATCGGCCATGTGTAAATTACCACACGCTTGTCGATCTCAGGTTTCAACACAAATTCCAGACACGGGCATCTATTCCCCCCAATCGCATTTTTGCTTTTCCAGACCCCTATTTCCTTCCCACCCCCCACTAAATCCTTCCCCGTCCCCCGAAGATGTTTGTCTATACTTGGCACGTCACTAGAACCCTAGCGTGCTACAGGCCGCCCTGCGCGCCAAATCAGCGGGGCACGATCTGCACCTGATCACGATCAAAAACATGGCT
Source organism: Cylindrodendrum hubeiense (assembly GCA_014621425.1). Classification (NCBI taxonomy): domain Eukaryota; kingdom Fungi; phylum Ascomycota; class Sordariomycetes; order Hypocreales; family Nectriaceae; genus Cylindrodendrum; species Cylindrodendrum hubeiense. The sequence continues at coordinate 100,869 of JAANBB010000047.1, read as the reverse complement.
CTAATTCTCCCTTTGATCTGCATGTCGATATCAATTTATGGATAGGTGTACCGGGATCCGGGACTGAGTCATCTCCAGTCTCGGGAACAGGAATTTCGGTCCTCTTTGTGGAAATGGATTGCATTACAAAACATGAGACTGGTAAGATAGTATGTAGCAAAAATAGGTAGAATCTCATCGTCGTTATCCCAGTCGGTCCTCGGGTTGATTTGCCGTATAACTATCAATTTGTCCAGTCCACGGAGTAGAAGATTACTAAGATGACTACCAGGCTCACTGAGAGTGCCAATGATTCACAGTTTGGGAAGAATATTTTATGAAGAAGCACTGTAATCTATTGTATGTGCCTAAGATTGCATGCATGTAGGATACAAACTGTGTGAAATGCACCCGCTAATTAAAGGACCGTAGTAGTAAAAATCCGCTGAAAAGTCCTGACGCCCCCCTCCGATTGTTGCTCTTAGTAGAGTAAAATAAACCCAAATGAAGTGAATGAGTGAAAATAAAGCAGAGTTTCCTCGAACTATCGCCAAGTAAAGAAAGGCTTAAGTGTAGATAATGCGGAGGCCAGCAAAGTCGGGGTTCCATGAAACATAGTCGTTGTCGTAGACACCAACCAGCTCAAAGCCCTCGACGGTACCGGCGGCCTTGCAGGGCGTCTTTTGGGTCAGATACTCGCTGTAGCGGGCATCCCATGTAGCGAAGCCCGGAGCCGTAACCGAGATGCGAGCCAGGTTGATATTGCGCTGGTTCCCGGGGCCCCAGCCGGTAGTGGGCCCGGGAGCCGGACTGTTGCTAGTGAAGAGGTCGAGCTTCTTGCTACCATCGATGGTAGCTGTGCTGTCGAGGTAGAAGGCAAACTGACACTGCTTCCCCTCAGCTTCCGAGGGATAGGTGAATGTCAAGAGGGTAGTGATGTCGTTGCCGCCATTGGTGTCGGATTTCGACACCTCCCCATATGTGGTCTCAGAGATGGCACCAGTGCTGACAGAGTACGTCCAGATGTCGGAAGGGGAAAAGAAGGGGTCATCCCGAGCCTCAAGAGGGGCTGCGAGAACAGAAGCAGAGGCAAAAGCCGTCGCGATGAGGGTCTGGACGAGCATTTTGAAGATGGGAATTGATTGAATAAGAGGTTGTATGTGAGGCGAGAAGGTGCTTCGGTGTTGTATATGTTGGGTTGAGCTCTGATGATTGTGGGTGAGTTGCGAAGAGGAAAAGATCCATTTTATCGGACTTGAGCCTCTTTATATATTCAAAATTGAAAGCCGAACTGAGAATTATTGCAAGTAGGGTGATGCTCAGCCCGTGGTGTGGCGTCTGAGCCAAGGCGTTCTTCGACCACGATGTAGCCGGAATATCGCGAGTTTACAAAAATAGCCACAACCAACATCCAAACGGAGAAGGCACAAGCTATTGACACAGCCCACAAGGCTGCTCCGCCCTAACTGCCGTAGCTGGGCCTCAAGTCTTTGGGATTTCAAGTTGCGGGGAATACTAGACCGTGATAGGGCGACCAATCACGGTCTAGGGGTGTCACACTACTACATGCCGAGCAGATGCACAGACAACCGATGTGCAGCTAAACTTACCCATAAGGTTCGTAACTTTAGCCCAGCTGAAGGAGACAGACGTAACCCAGCCCAAACCCGGGCTTGGTGGCGCTCAGACACTGCCACCAGAGGCATCACGGGTTCATCGGGACGAGGACTTTTTTCCCTTTAGCTGGTGGTGGCTTATTCTAGGCCGCGTGGACTTGCAGGTATCTTCGAGGACCAAATTGAATGCGTTGTACATTGCCTGGTAAGGAGTCAGCGTCGGAGTGGTAAGACAAGAAGCCCATCGGCGAGCAAGATTTACCGCAAAGTGCTAGTTTTGATGACGTCTTATGTCTCCTGCTGGCCAGGCTGAGTTAGCTCTTCCGGAAGTTTGAGGACAAGCGGGCTGTCATTGGAGAATTTCCACTACCTGCATGGGCTACGGAGAGTCCCGTTTCTTCGGCCCGGTTGTGCTGGCGGTCGAGACTAGTTTATACGAGCTTGTTGCGTAAGCTCTTACTATTAACAGTGCTGTCAGGCTGTCGGCAGTTGGCTGGATAGGTGGAAATAGGTGTGATATAGGGAAAGTGCAATGGACTTTTGTCAATCACAGCAATGTAAATGGACCACGGCCTTGTTGGGGGTGTCCAGCTGACAGTCAAGCCATCACAATATAATTGAGACTCGGTCAAGGCGTTCATTCTGACCAGTATTATTCTTTATACGCATTGTATTTTGTTGTGTGACTACCAACGGCGTTTGTTACGAGGGCTCCGTGGACAATTATCCATCTCGTGCCCTACGCCCGTCTCACCACAAGTGGGACACAGCAATTCTGCCTTGTCGTGGGCGTAGGTGCAACCTGCTCCTCGAATACAATCTGGTTTCTGGCAGAACTTGAACTTCTTCATCGGCAACGGGCCAAACACTTTGAAGCTGTCCTCCTCGCTCTTGGTGTGACCATACTTGCAGTCGCAGCCCTTCTTGCAATATTTCCCCCAAATACATTGACTGCGCGACTTTCTCTCGTCGTTCTGTAGACGCCTCTTCTTTTGACGTGCATAGCGATCGACCGCAACGAAACTGTCTTCACTATCATCCTTGTCGTTATCATCCTCTTTGTTACTGTCTGTTCCCTGGCATGCTTCTTGTGACAGCTCACTGAATCGATTTGAGATCATCAGCTCAGCGTTAGAATCCCTGACATAGCGTTGAAAATACTCCGCGTAAGTGACTACGCTTAGTCCATGAGTCTCCAGGTGTGTCTTGGCCAGCTGAAATACATCATCCAGCTCGTCGTCTGTCATTCTCCATGCTAATGCAGGTATGATGGCAAGGTCCCCACTGAATGAACTGGTACACGTTTCTGCAAATTCGTAACGAAAGGTAGGGATTCTCCAAGTAGAAAGGAAATTTTCGACCACATCGGCTTTTGGCAACGGGTCGAGAACGACGATGCTTCGGGGGTTGATGACGTTCCGATCGACGCGGAACTTGGACTCGCAGAAGCCTATTTGCTCGAGGTAGTTGTCAAGAGAATACACTTGGACAAGCGGATCGTGCTGTTCCATGTACACACTGGCGAGCCCGTTGTTCCATGACCACACATGCACTGGAAGCCGATATTTTGTGGCGACTTTTTCAACTGGAAAATGCATATCTCTGTCGCCTGAGACGAGTATGAACTCGCTTCGAATATTCATATAATAGGCTTCTGCTGCTTGGTCCACAATGTCGGTGATGATTTTGGCGTCCACTTCCTTTTCACGCCCAGTCCACGAGCTTCGTCGGGAGTTGATCACGTTGATGTTGTGGGATTCAATACCGTTCCAAACTGCCTCGACCGGGTGCGGTGTAGATCCATACAAGTTGACTGTGACGTCGATTTCGTCGATGTCCGTATCAACGTGTAACCTAGAGTGTGCCGTGAGGATCTCTTTCAGGTCAACAACGCTGCATCGCCATGTCGGGTCCAGATTAACCCTCAAGTTCATTTTCTTAGCATACGTCCTTTGGCCTTGGAGCCACAGATTGGAGTTGTCAATGTAAATGTGGACTTTCAGCTGGTCCCCGGAAGCGGGGCGGGTGATAGTGGAAGTGCCAGGCATATTTGAATGTTGATGTGTAGTGTGTATGATTCGGCATTTGTCGAGCAACAGCGTAGCTATGGGTGCGGAAGCGAGGACAAGTGAATGGAATGCTGGGTTAATAGCAGTTGCGAAATCAGTAGGATGATATACAAAGAATAATTTAATACCGGCGTGGAGATATGTTTGCTGAATGAAGCGGGTGAAAGCCACGTCTGAGTTGCCATGGAAGGAATGTTTTGATCAATAAATAGGAATCATGCGTTATTTAAATAGGATCTGGCCAAATGCTACCCATCCCTGCAGCCTCGATACTTCAGATGTTTACTTGATACCACTGCTGCAGCCTCACTCTTCTAGCTGCCTGCTGCCTATCATAACAGCCACCTTTGTTTTGGTTGGTCGCCTTTTATGCAACTTGGATGCATCACTACCTGAAAACAACAACTGAGGGGTACAAACAACAAAGCAGATATACACGTTGAAATAATTCCACATAAGTCTATCTATCTACCTTGGTCCTAATTACTATCCAGATATGTGGTTATCACCTACTTGGAGATGATATCCTCAAACCAATCGAATACCAACTGGTTTAGAAACACTTGAGCGCCAACATGGCAATGATTCTCGGCTGAGTCCTTTGATGTGAGGACCACATAAGTAGCCTTGTCACCCAATGCGTCTCGTACTTTCTCCGGCTGGCCCAAGAAAAACTGGTCCGCCTCAGCCTCTCCCACCCAGACAGGGCACTGAATATTATCAGCAATCCCCTCCAGCGTCATTGCCTTGGTCAACTCCATCCACTTTGTCGCCGAGTCCACGTTGAAGCTCCACAGGCCTTGCTCGATGCCCCAGCGAAGAGCAAGGGGTATCCCGTCGCCTGCTAGTGTCTCCCTGACCATCTTGTCTACCTGATCGCCATCTGCTGCTTTCAAGGCTGCGAGCATAGGCGGCGGCATCGCCTTGCTGTAGGATTCGTGCACGTCGTAAACACCATCGACAGCTATGGCGGCCGCAATGCGGTGCTCGAAAGCTGCCGCTCGAACCACGAGGAATCCACCCATGCTGGCGCCTACCATGCCGATCTTGGAGTTGTCGACGTCCGGTCTCGTGAAGAGGTAGTCGACTACGGGTGTTACGACCTTTTCCCACTCAGCGATGAAGCCTAGGTTCTGCTTTCGGCGGACAAGTGGCTGGCCTGGACCTTCATATGTAATAACGTTGAAGCCTCGCTCCAAGGCGGCGAAGCCAAAGTTGTGAAGGAGCTCCTCTTGGCTTCCATCGTAGCCGCTGCCGAGAATGACAGTTGGTTTAGCAGTCGAAGAGTCACTGGCGGCGTAGAAAATGGCAGGAATGTCAAAGCCGTCGCCTGACAAGGGTATTCGCTTTCCGGGGATGGTCATCAACGCGAGCGCTTTGTCAAATGCAACCTGTTGCTGCTCCCAGAGCTCGTCGATTCTCGGGTCCGAAGGATTTCCGTGCAGGTAAAAGTCTGCAGCGCGATAATAGGTCGCCGCCCGAAAGAAGGCATCCCGGGCGGAGATGGGGTGGCGGACAGCATCTATGGCTTGGGCCTGGGCGTCAACGCGCTGGGCGAGGGCAGCAAATACATCGTGGAAGGTGGCGATGTTGGTGTGGTCGATCTTGCTGGCTGCTTCGAGGACTTCGCCAATGTCTGCACCGTGGTAGCGGGCGGCGGAGAGTTGGCGGAGGATTTCGTAGTGGAGGGAGTGGTCGGGGCTGAGAGGGATCATATTGAGTGGAAGTGGAAGTGGTTGTGGCCGAGAGACAGGGTTGTTTTAAGGGTTGATGTATATTAAAGTGAATGGAAATGAATAGAGGACGTAGTCGCTGATTGCCTGAGAGTGAGGTGTCGAGATGAGTTCAGAGTGATCAAGACCAGTCCAGAAAAGCCATTCTTATAGTTTTCAACATCTTTGCGTTGCCTCAATCCGCAATCCTTCAATAGCCCAACTTGGAACCATTGCGCGCGGGCTGCATAAACTCGGCAAGACCGACTCCGCGGGAGTCCAACTTGACGCGTCGTCCTATTGCCCTTTTTGACCAGCTCGCTTTCGTTTGTGGGTTTTCGGACACAGTCCAGCTCGGTGGTTGACGTATGCGGTCGACGTCTGACAGGAGCTAAACTTATCCTGGAAGCATTGCGCGCCTGGTGCAGCGACACCAAGGAAACCATGCAAATCTGACATGCCGTGCTTCCCGATTCCGATATTCAGCCGCATTTCACAGCAAATATGGTCACATGCCGCCGTTCACTCTCTGCATCTTGCTTGTGGGGGTAAATCTTTGTTCTTTCCGTATGATTTAGCTTCCATGTGCACACCAGACTTGCCTCATTTGATGGTATGAACAACGTGCTGGCCGGCTTGTTTGAAGTGTAATTACAGATTGGTTAGTGATGACTGCCACCTGACCCATGTTCAATTGGGCACGCTCCTGGCCGCAATCCTTCGTAGTAGTGTGTTCTGGGTCCGACATTCTTCCGTCAACACCGGTCCCATTTAAGTTACTGAGGGGGGAGGGGGGTTGCAATCGAGGATTTTCACAAATCGCGTCGTGAGGCTCAGCATCTGCGAAACAGCACAGTACTAGAAATGGTTGGAGTTCCAGGTCGATCAAAAGGATGCCTCACCTGCCGTAGACGCAAGAAAGGGGTAAGCATCAATACTAATTCATGCAGGCGAACCCGCAGTTGGGTTCAAGCCGGCCGAAACCCCGATGCTCAACCTCGACACAGTCAAGGCTAACATGAGTTAGTGCGATCTTCAGCAACCTGCATGTGGCCAATGCAGGCGGGCAACTATTCAATGTGGCGGTTATGAGAGGCAGCGCATTTTCATCAATACCACTGCAGCTGTGGCGCAAGGGCAGCCCCCCCGGCTGGAGACTGAGACATGCTCCCAGCAATCCTTAATTCGCCTTGATGCTACCCCGCGGCAAACCATTGCCCCATTGTCCGAGTCACTCGCACAATCTGCCTATGGAGACAAATTCATTGGGCTGTACTGGGGCTCTTATCTCCCAAATGGGCGGTCATTCTCCGTGGAAGCAGCTAAGTACTCCACTGCCGGGTGGACAAGTGTAGTACAGGACCTGCATCAGCTAGACAAATCACTTCATATGGCACTCATGGCCAACTGCATGGGACTTGTTGGCAGAAGAGATGGACAAAAGTGGATGGTGGAGGAAAGCTTTCGAATTTATGGACTGGCTTTGAAAGAGTTAGCTCGGTCGCTGCAAGATCCCGCCAAGATGAAAAGTGACGAGTTGTTAGTAGCTTCGAGGTTGCTAAGCTTATTCGAGGTGAGATATTCCTAACTTCTAAAATAAAAAAAGCAACTACGGCTAATAATCTGAAAGCTATGCTTTGGAGCCGACGAGACAGATTATTCGGCGCAATATCAGCGATGGAGTGCCCACACTGCAGGGGATCTAGCACTCATGGTATCAAGAAAACCCCTGTCTTATGTCAGGGGACATGCACATCGTATGTTTGTGGATGGCCGATTGCACCAGGTAAGATACAATGATCTTTTTAATGTCGAGCATGACCTGAATGTACTAGGTTATTGATGATATCCATTATCGTCGTCCGTCGTTTCTGAGCGAACCAGAATGGAAAAGCATTCCGTGGCTCGAGTTGCCAAAAGATCCCAAAGATGTCCTATTAGATGTTCTTGTGGAGATCCCTGGAATCCTTGCTGAATTTGACACCATGAACTCATGTAGTGATACGAAAGAACAAGAAAAACGACGAGATCAACTGTCCTCACGATGCCGGGCATTCGACCTTGAGCTACAAACCTGGGCTTTAGGAAAAGGATGCCTAGTCATGGACTTCATAGCTACGAAACTGACAGGAGGGGATCTGGAGAATCAGAACCCTTCTAACGAAGAGTTATCCATGGCTCATCTCGGCCTAATCTACTGGGTCACTTGCATACTTGTGTATCATGTTCTGAATTCGGCTGCGGCATTGACGGAAATCGCAACCATCCCTGAGCGTTTGGATCCACGGACATACTGCCGCAAGATGGCGCAGCTTCTTCCGTACTTTTTGGTGCGCAATGCCGGCGGGTTTGTGATTAATATGCTGACTTTCCCGATCGGTATGGCGCTTTCATATCTCCGTGCGGTGGAAAAGTCAAAGGAAATATCTGAAGAGCAGCGGATGTTACTACGCGTATTTACAGGAGAATATGGAGCAGAGATCAAGCGTTTTCTAACAAGTCGACAGCGAGATATACATGAAGTATTCTAGTTAGCTAAACCGTCCCGCGCATTCGGCGCACTGGGGTACTTTCTCTATATTCCAATTTATATCCGCCTTGCTTTAACAAATTGTCACCGTACTACATGTATTTTGTGGCTTTGAGCACCTTCAATCGGTAAAGTACCAGAAGTCATTCAACCTTGACTAAAATTCTAGCTCAGCTCTCATAAGATTATATTCATCACTGTTTCATAGACCTGTATTAGAAAATGAAGGTAAACCACTCTTTTATCTGAAAAAGCTAATATAATACAGGGAATAATGCTAAACCTGAAACAGTGAGTACGATAGACAGTGTAGTAAACCATGCAGTTGACTTCTTATAAACACTTTCTGGATCTGCAGTGAGTGCTGTCTGCATTGCGCCTAATATTAAAGTAATAGCGCCGAATATAAAGAGATACGGTCCCATGTATCTCGAGAAATAATCGACGTATTGATAGTACACCTCAAAGTAGCTCCATCCGTATAAAAAGACCTTACTGTAGAAGTTGAGTCTTGTTAGGCGCATCTCGCCATAATGATAGCGGCAAGAGACTTCGGTATCGCGAAGGTCGATAATCTTCCTAATAAAAAAACACCAGGCTGGCCATTTGACCGTCTCGTGGATCAGGCCCTTTTCTCTGGCAATCTTCAAGTCAGATTCGTGTTGGATGAGCGACGCATACGTCCTAAGGAATCCGTTCGCTTGCAGGCCAAGCTGGTTGTCGGAGGCGTAGTCGTGGCTGACGAGATGTGTCTTGTAGAAGCTGTGGTTGAAGAGGCAGGGCGGAATGGGTTTGATGAAGATGCGGTCATAGTACCATACGAGATGGAGCTCAGGACTCTCTGTGACAAGGATCTGGCGGCCCTTGATTATTTGATGATGCAGTGGGCTGATATTTCTCCGGTTAGATACGAGAAATAAGATGGAGTACATTGACTCCAAGCGTTTCGGCGACAGCTCTTTGGTGAGAAACTCTGTCACGGCGGGCTTGTCTTTTAAAAGGTATCAATGGCTGTCCCGGAACGAAGCCACTAAGAGCTTCGCCAAGCTCATCCGACTGGGAGAACGGGACACGATCATTTTGACTATCCTCTGCTGCACCTGTTCATCCAAACGTCAGTAAGCGCATCGCAGGCTTCTTATGGAGAAATGGCAACTACCCATGCTGGAAAATTAAGCTGTGGTATGAGCCAGTGCATGAACAAGCTATTTTACCAGGGCTCTTGGTGACATTAAATAAGATTTAGGGCTTGGGCTGAGAACTGCAAGTGGGACACAGTGGAGGGGTTATCGGTCTTCCCCCCCGCGCTTCCCCCGCCCAATGAGTTGACTAGTACTACCGCTGCAAATTAGTGTATTGTGTTGGATACAGTCTGAACTATTCGATCACAAGCTTAGTCTTCAATTGATCTTGGATGCCTCCAACCCTCTCTTTTACTATGAGCGGCTTTCCATCTCAATCTCACCCTCTTTGATGAGGTCAGGATATCAGAAGGCCGGTATATCAGAGGATAGTGCAAAACCCCATGCTTACTCCACCACGCGAAATGCCAACCCAATGTATTTGATGAATCGGCACTGCATAATGGTACGGTGCGTACTTTTGCACCTGGGCTTGTGACACATAACTCAGCCCCCGTGAGGCGGGGTCCCCACACTTCAGGTAGAAGACCAATTTGATACATATCAGAACAAATAACTTTTAACACTTGGAGCATCACGATGTTCGTGTTTGTGACAGCATCGGCTTTCCATTGATATGTATCATAGCAGTTCAAAAAACGGTCCTATTCTATCGTCGTATATTTGAAACGACATTATCTCTCACATAACCCTATAAGCATCTCATAAATTGTGGTGTTTTCCTCCGTAGTGCAAAGCTCCAGGGTAGGCTTTTTGAATGTCGAACATTCGAGAGCACCGACTCTAATCACATTGTCATTGAGGATTGCTCGCTATTGGTCCATCAAGTCAAACCCCTCCTCCGTAAAAGGGCGATTTAACATAGCACACCCTGATACTTTTATAATAGAGAAGTAGGGAAAACATGATCAACAGTGGGTTTCCGGCGGTAGGAGCACTGGGAAATTGTTTCTGGTGGACTCTCGCTGAACGTTGGGCCACTGACATGCAGGGGGTGGTAATTGCATTATGACCAACGAAGAAATCAAATACTGCGAGGAGCATACCCTAAAATATAAGAAGAAGAGATGGATCTTATGCAAGATACCAAGCTGAATGATTAATACTAAAGAACTCTTGAGGCTGGCCAATCCTTCTTTGCCGCCTTTGTGCGGGCTGTGTCCAAGGCATCGCTGCGTGGCGGTGCTTTGAAGCGCAGGGACGCTAGCTCGTTTTGGCGATATGTGCCGCTGTGGAAATGACTGAGTTACATGTTACATACCCCTGTCGTATTCTGTACGAGGCATGTTTTTGACGTTTGATTTAGCCTGTTGGAACACAGTCTCCACATATTGATCCCCCTCTAACCGGTTCTGTCGAGATGTAGCGCTGCAAGGTTGTTGTGCGTCGGCGCAGGCCGCTCGCTTGGATGCGTGAACTCGGAGGCAGCTGTCATCATCGGAGCCCACGATATATAAATACCGACGCCCATCGACTTGTCCTTGGATGTGCTTTCGACAGACAGTGACTGCAGGAATCCCAGGTGTCTTTCCTGCTCCAATTTATTGATTCGAGCCATTCAAGTCGTTCAAACATGGCAACCATCGACAACTTGTTCGGCTATGATGCCAACAAAATACTCCCTATCATCGCGGCAGTGGTGATTGGGATATCTCTCATTGGCCATACCTACCAGAACCAGTCAGTGACGTCCAACTTTGATCCGCTGGCGTATTCTAACCTCGGTGCAACTACAGACACTACAAATTCTGGAGGATTACCTTCTTCATGTTCTATGGTGGCCTTTTCTACACCATAGGATGGGTCGTACGATGTATTTCGATCCAGTATCCGGGAAACCTGCCTCTCTTCATGATCCAGAGCATTTTCATCTATCTTGGCCCCCCTATCTACTCTGCCGCCGAGTACAACACTCTTGGTCGTTTGATGCACTACCTTCCAATGCATGCCGTCATCAACCCAAACCGAGTAGTCTACATCTTTGTCTTCCTAGGCTCTCTTGTTGAGATGCTCACAGCGATTGGTGGCTCTTGGATGGCAGCAGCGCAAGGCAAGGATGATAAAGGTCTGATGACGGATGGAGCTACTCTGATGGCCATCGCCGTGGTCCTCCAGGGCGTGGTGGAAGTCGCATTCATAACCATGACCGGAATTCTTCACCACCGTTGCGTGCGTGCCAACATGTTGCCCCGGAACGTGCGCACCATGTTTATTATGCTCTATGGCACATCGACTCTGATTATTATCCGCTGCGTCTTCCGAGCAATCGAGACTTTCCAGCTTCGATCGTTGGTGAGCGGAGGCGGCGAAAATAGCGGGGCGCTCCTCAGGCATGAGTGGCCACTCTACGTGTTTGAGACGGTACCAGTTGTCATCTACACCTACTGGCTCAACATTATTCACCCAGGAAGATTTATTCCCAACGACCTCAGACAGTACTTGGACTTCGATGGCAAGACCGAACGCATGGGTCCTGGCTGGATTAACAAGCGACCTTGGTTCATGTTTATCGCGGATCCGTTCGACTTCGTTGGCATGTTGACACCGGTGAAACGAGACGAGTTCTACCTTGAATCAGAACGATGGGATATAGTGGAGGATAGTTTTGCTCAGGGAAGGGGCTCAAATGCCAGTGCGACTAAGGGCCAGCAAGCCGACACAGGGACGCGGAGATCATACCGGAAGCTCGTCTTCTAGGCGGTCAGGCATAAAGATTTGGCAGGATGGGTTACTTACTAGCATGCGATGTCATTTTACTGCGATAGTGTAGAGCACTGTTTTGTGCTCAAAGATGCGTGCATTAGGGCGTTTGCCTGTCATGTTTGTAGACAGGCTAAGGAAAGGAAATGATGGGAAGATTTAACTTCAAGTCTATTATGTATAAGGTGAAACAATAATCAAGGAAAACAACTCTCCAGAGCCAAAAGTCCATTATATGTATCGCACAATAACAACAGAAAATCTACTCAAACAGGACGGACGTCTTTAGGCCTACACTTGCCGTAGATCAATCGCATCCTCACTTGATGCCAGTCCCCGATACTCCTTTGGTAGCCGGAAGCCAAGGTGCTTGAGGTAGTTTCCCGGAAACCAGATGTTGTATAGTATAACTACTAAGAGGATCGGCAGCGTATCGAAAACGTAGAGACTGGTTGCATGTCAGTTAGCGAAGTGTTTCTAGCCTGAGTGAAGCAAATGTTGCAAATTCTGTTTACTTACTACCACTCTTCTTGTTGCGTTCCACCCTTCTTGCCTTCGGCAAATTCGATCTCTCGAAATACAGAGCGAATCTATAGTCCATTAGTTAGTCCACATAAACACATACAAAACAAGATGAGCATACCAGGATCAAGAAACACGACCCGTTCACAGCAAACAAGAGCTTCGACCAATGCTGTTTTATGTCATGCTTGGCTTGGTTCATTGCAACGAACTGCCCGTCGAGCCGCTTCGATACAAAGTGGAATCGTATAGCAGCTATGGTGAAGAGACCAAAGCCTGTAATTTGTACGCTCACACCAACGAGGCCGAGATCTTTGCCCAAATTAATCTTGTGTTTCGCGTTCGAGTCGGTCGCGTCGGTCCCTGCGATGAGCACGGCAGCTACGAGCTGCAATAACAGTGCTATAACGTCGAATCCAACGAATATGAGTGTGATGAAGCGAGCTGGTTTAAAAAAAGTAAGTGTCCTGTCGGCTCAGGGGAAGTTAAAAAAACGTACGGGGAACCCAGAGAAAACGTAAATTCCTGGACTCAGGCGGCACAACCCAGAACACGATCCTGGAGAAGATAACGTAGATAACACCGGCCATCATCACTGGCGCCAATATAACGAGTGTGAACTGGAGGACATAAGGCCCTTTATCGGTGGGGTTCTTTGCTGAGAGGACTCGTGCCACATATCCAACTACCTCCACTGCTAACAGTTAGCTACCACCGATATGACGGGGATGTTCTGCTTACTTCCGATGCCGAGAACCATCACCAGCCAGACCCATGACCTCTTGCGTATCGTCTGATAAAGAGTGATCAGAAAGCTAAGAGCGTACAGGCCGGCAACGACCCCAGCGAGGGCCTCGGAAGGGGCGTAAAGATAATAGGACTTTTCCGCCATGTTCAATGTTAATATCGTGTCGAGTGGAGTAGTTATCTATGGAACTGATGCATTAATGATGGCTTCGATCAGGTAATATATACATCTTTGGCTCCCAACATTCACGGCGGTTTAAATGCCGACATTCCTATGATTGCGGCCGCAGCACGTTGCTTCGCCTGGACAGCGTTTAGATTGTGGACTCCACTGGTCACACAATAGCGGCATTTGCCAGGGCTGGATGGTATGACAGCGGCAGCCCTGTCAGACTGCGACATCATCTTCCAAATTTGTTGGCTTGAAGTTGGGTTGCACAGCCCCCTACCTAAGGCTGATCTGGTGTAAGTGGTCGGAGGTCGGAGGTTATGGGCGCCGCTCATCAGCAGCCCACATTCACTAGCTCAATATCGGGACAGACCCTGGAATGGCCCGTCCCAAGATCGTGACGTCTGCGGCCACAAAGAACCTTGCGAGTGAATGGACTGCCATCTTAGGCTAGCTCACGGCATCAAAGAACACCGATCCGCCCGTCGACACAGCAGAAATGATTAACGGTGCTTTCAAGGGTTTTCGCTGATGCTGCATGATTGGCTGCATGTACGAAATCAGCAAGTTTTAAAAACAGAGTTAAAGGTGACGCGTAAGTCCTTTGGAATACAAGAACATAACCTGGGCCGATGATCCGTCGCTTACCAAACCGATGAGCCGGTGTTCCCCTTTCCGTGTTGCCGAGTTACTGATTGCGACGCGTGCATTCTCCATGCTCCGCCTTAATAGAGGAGTAAAAATGTCACTGGTGTGTTATTGAGATATTAAAGAATCGTGGTATTAACATTTCCATTTCATAGAACATTTTCGACCATCTGGACTCTCGAAATCCTTCAAACATTGTCATCCCTCGCTGCCATCTCCTTCTCGTTCAATGAAATAGCCAGAGAATGGCTTTTAGCTGTGGCACTGTCCACCTGTTCCCCAAGAATAACATCGAATTTCTGTACAGTATCTCATCAGTATGACAGTCTAGGTATTGGGTAGAGGTATTTCGTTCCACTTACCGGGCCTTCAAATGTATGTCCATAGACTAACCAGTATATTCCAATCAGGACGAAAAATATTCCGATCACGACACATACATAATCTAGGCTATGTCAGTATCGAGTAAATTCGAGAAAGGATCACGTCGAAACGTACTCATTGTGTCTCCTGATACCGGAAGGCCTGCAGGGAAGCAGAAGAACTGACTCAAAATTAGCTGTGGACATGCAAGAAGAGATTGCAATTCGCTTACGATCGAGGTCACAACCACAAAAAGGGCTGCAGTCCAGTTGATGGCGTAGCCCCATCTCCCAAGTTGGAATGGAGTTTCACTCGTTTGGTGCTGCTCCAAGACCTTTCTGCCTCTGATGAGAAGTGCGATGATAGGGAAAGCGTATGATACGTTCAAAAGGATTGTGCATGATGCCACATATGCGCTAAAGGCAACAGTCGGGCCTAAATACAGCAGGCCAAATGCGACGTTGAAGAAGAAGCAGATGAGGATGGTGCGCACCGGGACGTTGAGCCCAGGCTGGATATGCGAGAAGTACTGGTGGAAGACGATGCCTTTGTCTCTTGCCATAACGTACAGAAGTCGACTGGCACTCGTCATGCTTGCATTGGTGCCGTTGATGAAACAAATGCCCAGCATCAGTGTCAAGATAGTCGCTGCAACACGGCTCCCTGTCGCCTGGTGGATGAGTTCGACAATGGGCATCCCCGTGGACGATGAAACAATGGTTGTAGGATCCACGAGGCAGAATAGAATGATCAGGATGAATGCGGTTCCACTATGATAGTCAGCATGATTCATCCTTTCATATGGTATGGAACCCTTACGTGACACCTCCTACGGCGATGGCATACACCATAGCTCGAGGTGCGTCTCTAGCAGGGTTCGGCATCTCCTCAGCCATGTGCAGAACAACATCGAAGCCGATGAGCGACAAGGCCGACTGCAACAGACCAAGGACCCAAGACATGCCATCGGACCAACCAGTTTCGTTGTTGAAGTTGGTAAAGACGTAGCTCGCATCAGTCTTTTCCGACATGGCGAGGAGGACAATGCCGATGACTACGACACCGAGGATTGACCAGAGCACTATTTCAGAATTAGCGGGCACCCAGGTGATCTAAACATGGGACTACTCACAGGCCATGTCATTCCACCGTCCCAATATTCTATTGCCCCAGATATTACCCACGGTGGAGAAGGTAATGATGGCCAAAAATATGAGGTAGGTGCTCCATGCCGTGATTGTGAATTTCTCGTTCGAGGCCACTACGGCGGCAGCGCAGATGAATTGGGCTATGTCACATTTGTTAGTATTGGCAAAGGAGCAATGTGGTAGACTTACCTGCGAAGAACGCCTGGACTGTGACCACGACCAGCCAGCCGGTAATGTTGGTCCATCCAACCCAGAAGCTCTGAGAAGACATGTTAGTCAGTCCTTACTATAGGCCATAAACCGCATACCATTAGTCGCTTCCACTTCTCCGTGCACAATGCATATACAAAGTGGTATTGGCCGCCCGAAGTTGGCCAGATGGCGGCCATCTCGCCCAGACTGGCTGTGAGGGCAAAGTTGCACAAAACACAGAAGAGGAACCCATATAACAGAGAGACGGCCCCTCCGGATGGGAGAATAAGCCCGATCGACCCCGCAAGAGCAATCCACGTGCTAAGAACGTTGGGTCAGTGATTCCGACGGTTGGATTATTGGGCCTCGACGTACTTGAGAATGGCAAAGGCCATTGCAACCATAGTCAACCCCGACAGCCGCGGCTGGAGGTGACCCTCGCTGCTCGTAGTTGCAGTACCAACTGACATTGTGTGAATGAGTAAGATATTCGTGGATGATCTTCACTTGAAGCAGACTTGGGGTGCCGTTTATTTTATGTTGCGCGACCAAGCTGTAGGGAGACTGAAGCACACCTGCTTATCAGTCACATGCGCAGTGGCTTATTGTTCTTGGTGCTGGACACGACCACTGCTGCCTTCGGAATCTCAACATGATACTTAGCATCCTGACCCGATGTCAATCACTAGATGTGTCTGTCTTTATCATGGCGCTGATACGCTGATGCGTGGGTGGCGTTCTGACGCATGGCACCTGATACGGGTCGCGACCAGTCTTGCCCCAATGCAGTAATTTTGCGAGAAAACTCACGCACTATTTCTTGACAAGCTCCACGCGAGAACGCGGGGTGCAGTAGCGCGAGGGGGACGCAATCATCGGCTTTGCCCAACATGGAAATTTCGCGAGAAAAGTCCCACAGGCTGAAGAAGTGCCTGGACATCTATCTAGATGGCTGGCTATTATCTCCTGAGCCCCTCACGCTCGAGAAATTTCCCAAAGAAGTATTGAGGCGAATATCCATCCTCGGCTATCTTCTCCGTTGCGATAGACAGATGCATTGGCCCCTCCTTGTCAGATTGCCGGGCTACAAAAGGGTCGGTTTCTCGGCTTAGGTCCGTCTGCTACACCAACGCACTCATAATCCAGCTATCATTTGACGGAAGGCGCAAATTAATTCCATCTGAAATTATGGCTTCGCGAGACGGCTACACTTGGACGCAAGATCAAGGCCTCAAGGCCGGTGTCCCTTGCATCGGAGCCATCCAACCGCCAACCAACGTCAACAGCACGACGCCTCAGATTTTCGATGTTGTCATTGTTGGTGCTGGATACTGCGGGCTCACAGCAGCGCGAGATGCTTCTTTAGCTGGTACTGCCATTACTCCCGCTTTAATTTTACTATACTAACAACGAATTCTTGTTTTCAGGCTTGAAGGTTCTTCTCCTCGAAGGCCGCGATCGCATCGGCGGGCGCTCTTGGTCATCCAACATCGGTGGCTATCCCTTTGAGATGGGTGGCACCTGGGTGTACTGGGGTCAGCCCAATGTCTGGCGCGAGATCATGCGCTACCAGATGCAGGACGAGCTGGAACTCTCCTACGACTTCTCCAAAGGGATCAACCAGTTCCTTCTAGCAAACGCCGAGGGGACACAAAGACTCACTCATGATGAGGAGGTTCGTAGTAAACCATGTCCTTATTCCGACCATTCTGATCTTAATTATTTGCATAGGACGCCATTATGGAATCTGGGCTTCGCAAGTTGGTCAACGTCGATGGCGAGTTCGGGAAAATAGTTATGCCTTTTCCCCATAGCGCCGCTTTCACGCCAGAGGCTCTCCAATACGACAAAATCTCAGTGGCCGCTCGCCTAGCTGAGATAAAAGACTCCCTTACACCAAATGAGCGTCTTGGTATCGAGGCCTTTGTCCTTCTCTGCAGCGGCGGTACGCTCGAGACTACGAGTTTCTTCGAGTTCCTGCACTGGTGGGCACTGTGCGAGCACTCCTACGACGGATGCATCAGATATCTTGTCAAGTACAAGTTCCGCGGGGGTCAGTCCAGCTTCGCCATTCGGTTCTTCCGTGAGGCTTTGGCCACTGGCAATTTGACCTACGCCTTCAACTCTCCAGTTGCACGGGTAAATGATGCTAGAGAGGGTGTCACAATCACCACCAGAGACGGCCGGACATACAAGGCTTTAAAGGCTATTAGCGCTATGCCTCTAAATGTCTTGAATGCGGTGGAGTTCAACCCGCCCTTAATACGGGGTAAGAAGACGGCTGCGGACATTGGCCATGTGAACCAGTGCATCAAGGTGCACGCCGAAGTCCGCAACACGGAACTGCGCTCATACACGGGTATCAGCTACCCACACAACCGACTGTATTACGCACTCGGCGATGGAACTACCCCAGCAGGCAACACTCATATCGTCAGCTTTGGAGGGCAGCACAATCATTTCCATCCAGAGGAAGACATCCAGGTAACGATCCAAGCGCTCCAAGGGCTTGTTCCCATGGATATCGAACGAATCGTAAGTTGAATTCCGTGTAATCAAACAAAATAGGTGGTTCTAACAACAATAGGTTTTTCACAACTGGTCAAAGGACGAGTTTGCAAAGGGAGCCTGGTAGGAGTGATTTATTCCACACGACACGTTCTAAACTGACATGCAATAGGTTCTTTTCTAGTCCTGGTTTGCTTTCAAACCACCTAGATGATATGAGAGCTGGTCAAGGCAATCTTTTCTTTGCTAGTTCGGATTGGGCTTTGGGCTGGCGAAGTTTTATTGATGGTGCGATTGAGGAGGGTACGCGGGTGGCGATGGCAGTTCGTGAATCCCTCGTGCAGCCAACTTTGAGGGCGAAATTGGTGTAAAATACTCGGTAGATTCGTATAGAAAGAACGTAAAAGACTGAGACCTCGGCCTAACTTGGAGGTAGACGAAGCAATAGAACACGGTATTTTAACAACGGACATCTCTTGTTGACGCCTGTCACATTTCTCACAGGAATTTGTGTTCTCAACATTGGTGTCTAGGGTGGCGGTCGCCAACACAACCGAAGACGCAGCGGGGTACGCTAAACATTAGCTAGCACGGACACTTGCCTGGATTTAGGTCGATCCCTCGCCCCAATTACTGAGCTGTCAACACGTAATCGTGTCGCTATCGCAGCGTAGTTCTTATCATGCATGCGTAGTCTGTGTACTTCTAGTGGGGTCTCTTAGTTCCGGATCCCCGGCACAGCTTTAATCGCTGTAAATTGCTCTTTACCCACTGGGAGGATCACTGGCTTTCCCCCAAGTCCTAAATATCCCAAACCCCATTGTTGGCGCCGAAATCAATTCACATGTTCCAATAACCAGAGCGACTTCAACGACGTTAGTCTGCTCTAGCTGGATTTGGTTCCATAAGTTTAGACTCGTCATGTCGTTAGCACGGAGAAACAATGGTATTTATCTTCCTGGCCATTCCCACGTCGTTATTGTCGATGCCTGGTGCTGAAATGTGCAAGTTAGACTAACATAACCATGTGAAAGGATGCTACGAATGCTGCAAGAGGCGTCTCAAGTGTGACAAGACGGAGCCGGAATGTCTCAAGTGCCTAAAGAAGGGCATTAGCTGCTCTGGCCAGGGTCTGCGCTGTCGGTTTAGTGGTCATATGGCAACCGCGAAACCCCAACCAGCGCCAAGGCTCCAGGATGTTGCTTCAATTGGCTCGCCTTCAGAGATCCTGGACTCCTCGCCCTCGCCAAGTTCTACATCCACAGCCTCTACCGGGACTCGAAACAGTTATCGCTGGGTTGATGCAGGAAATAAGATAAGGAGACCTAGAGTTGTAAATCCTCGCCGCCGATCTGCAGCAAGCAACGCGAGCCCAGTATCAGAACCATGCTCGGAGAGGACAAGCCACGAAGACTCCGAAGAGTCCGGGGACGTGGTTCTCTATCGCAGACAGGCACCTCTCCAGCCTGCATTGGATGACCCTGTGCACCCTCAGGCTCGGGCGCTCTTCAGCCACTGTCAGTGTCTCCCATCACATGTCTCAGAAATTGCACAACTAACATGCCTTGCAGTCGCTGAATCTGTGGCTCCGATCATGGTTGTTTTCGCCTCCATTAGTAATGGATATCGGGACATTATTTTACCTCTTGCCCGCCACGATGAAGTACTCAGCCGAGCAGTCTCTGTCGTCGCTGCGTTTCATCTGGCTGAAAAGGCGCCAGAACTCCGCGAAGCAGCCGAGGCCGGCCATCAAGCTATCGTGGAGAAATTGCGACGCGATTCGCTCCAACATCCAGGCCAGGTATTCGGCCCATTCACCCTGGCTACGATCTTGGTACTTCTGGTCGGCGAAACAATAACGGGAGCCGATAACTATGGATATCTTCTCGAGATGCTGGCATGTTTGACCCAGTGCCCAGAAACTGTGCTAGCATTGCCACCAGGACTCCGACAATTTTTCTGGCAGCAGGTCAAAATGTTCCAGTTGTTTGGATTGCCACTCTCAAATGAAACCAAAGGACTTCAAATCCTTACTGGGTCACCGGACTACTACCTTGAATTTGTGTCATATCCCGGTCTTATCCCAGGTTCCGAAGAGTGGTGTAACATAGAGCTTATTCGAGGTGCTATAAGGGATGCTTGCAGTATTTATCGCCGGCGGGTTGAGTCATCCCTCTCTCAAGAGGAATCCATCCACCTTGTAGAGCAGCTACAACAGAAAGTGATGTGGCTAGATTCACCCACTAAGGGCTCTCATGCTCTTGTCTGGACATATTTCATTGCGGCAGCGGAGAGTATTTTGCCAGAGCACCGAGAGTTCTTCTCACAGCGCTTAAGCGCGCTATACAAGTATACTCGGTTTAGGAGTATACCTGCTGGCTTGAAAGCTCTGGAGACTATCTGGGCCATGCAGCCCGTTCGAAGATGGACAGAAATCATGATAACCGACTCTCCGATTCTTATTATGTAGGATCAAAAAAATAGATCAGAGATGCCGATTGGCCTGTCATTCTTTATTTTCTTGACAAATTGGAGGAGTTCTCAAGGTGAAAGGGTCTCATGGGATGAATGAAACGCTTAGCGTGAGGTTGTGATGCATTATAGTTAGTAATGAAGACGCCAGACAGTCAATGGTATCCTGCAGACATACGCAAGAACCTTTGAAGGGTCATAATGCGCTTTCTGAATCATGGTACGGATTTTCGATACTGGATCGAGGGGATGGCTCCCCGACAGCATTTTCAACCGAGGCACGGCAAAGGACTGGGACCGCAACGCGACCTGCACACTATCCACAGAAAAGGTGTATGGAAATCGAAATACACGGCGACGTGGGCCGGACTGGGGGTTGAGGAGTTTTAGGAATAAGGTAAGATGAATGACTTTTCTTATGTAGTATCAAAGACCTCATACTTGTACTTTTCATCGAAGTCATATGCATACTTTCCTGATCAATCAGCTCCATTGGAGTTTTCTTCATTGTTTCCGTTGCTTCCGTCATTTTCGTTGCCTCCGTTGCCTTCGTTGTTTCCGTTGCTTTCGTTGCTTTCGTTGCTTCCGTGGCCTTCGTTGTCTAACCCTTGTCTTGTCGTAGGACTGGCTTCCCCTTTCGACTCCGCAACCTTGTCCTTATAATCTGACAGGAAAGGGAAATTAGCACCTAAAACAGGTGGTTTTCTTTGATGTAGGTTGACGTACCGGAAACTCCTCTGACGCATTCTAATATCGTTGAAAAGGCAGTAATCAGGGCCACAATCTGCCCAAATCCCCATACATTCTCAGAATCCCCTCCGAGGCGAGCTTCATTGGACGTTCTTAGTGCGATGACCATATAAAGGTGTAGCGGATACTGCATCATAGCAAGAATAACTATAGCCGGTGCTATATCTTCTACCTTGTGCATAAAGGTACTGATCTGCAACATTTGGAAGAAGTTAGTTATCCCAGTGTCTTCAATACTGGCTGGTTCTACCTCAACCCTCTCGAACAGGCCCGGAAAGGTAAGTGGTTGTGTTATAGCCGAGTTTTCTGATGTTGACAAGGAACCGTGACAGCTAGCACAAGCTAAAAGGGACACGAGGCACCAGAAGCAGGTTATGCCGAGGTAGACTACGTCAACGTAGGGATGTGAATGGCCCGTAAAGGCGATGAGCTCGGTGTTGTAGCAGCAACCAGAATGGCTCTCGCTCCAATCGTTGAGTCTTATTCCATAGACAATTGCGAAAGAGAAATAGGCAGCAGTGAATGCAATGAGTGAGCCAAAACGAGTCCATCTTTTTTCTTGGTCTTGGCCAAAGACGTTGACAAGGCTGGCACAAATCGAGACCCTGTATGAACATCGTTAGCTTTATCCTGCAACTATCTGCAATGAGTCGGGTCTCTGGTTTGAAGACCTCTACCTACGCAGTAAAATTCACTGTATCATATATGATATGCATATGATAAAGACTCAAAGACTCATGTTGAATTAGGCCTGCAATCCGTAGCCCAAGACCTTTTGAGCAGTAAGCAACTAGAAAGCACGAGGAAACAAAGGTTCATATCTACCATTTATAGTTTGAGTATCGCTGATGGTGAGAAGTATGGCATCAATGGTCCTTTTTTGGAGCGCCCAGTGAGATCCATGTTGTCGGTAGAAGTCTGATAATATGCGCTGTATTCTTGGGTTTTCTATGTCTGCGTATATCGCTTCAATAAGTGCTGATACGTGGCGTATGGATTCTTTGACCGGTTTCAAAATCTCGATGTCTCCACATTGAGCTGCGAGAGTGTTGAGTGTGAGGGTGATGGAGTTCTTGTTGGAGTTTGCCAAAATAGACGTGATCGCCGACTTCCAAAGCAGTAGTGACCATATAGAGAGGACAAGCGAGACTCCAGCTTGAAACGCGAAAGCAATTACGATCTACCTTGGCATTAGTTGGTTCTAACCCACTGACTGCCCTGCTTAAGAGAACACTCAACTCCTAAACCTGCAATATCGGAATTCGTACTGCCGACGTTCTGGCAGTTTGGAGCCATGTCGTTCTGGATGGTCACAGGTGCATGGATGTTGCAAATGATGGACGAGGGGCAAATCGAGCAAGGGTTCACGTGATGGGATTTTATGGACGGAGCGGAGTTTATCCAGAATTGCGCCCTCAATCTAGCAAGATGTGGCGGTGGCTTTTGATGGTGGCATGCGATCCCACAACATGGTACTCACGGCTTAGGATAATGCCAAAGAGAGCGGCATGTATGGTGTAGCTTTGCGTAGCTCATGATAGTTGGGGATTGGCTGTCTTCTACGATAGAATAAGTCACATTGTACCATGTATGAAATATTTAGCTTAGAATTTCTTTTGTGGACAAGTCGCAGAAGAACGTTTCTTGAACTAAATTATGGCGGGTGATGCTGCCTGGGGAGGTATTAGCGTGTCTAACATCCCTCCATCCCCATGCGTTGTGCCCTAGGCAAACAACCCCACAGGTGCTGGAGTACTCAAAACATACCGAGGTTCATAAGTGTGGATAAAACACAATCAAGCCCTTGTGCTCTGTGATATTAAATCATTGGCACATAAAATCTTTATCCACTCTATTAATATAAGTTGCGGGCCGACTCAGCTGTTATTCTTGCGATTATGCAGCATCAGCCTTGCGTGCGGAATGACTTCCTCTCCGGCAGATGAAGGCGGTACTGCTGATAATGCATCGCGGCTCTTCCTCCGCTGGGACGTCCTCTCATCATTCACCCTTCGCTCAATACGTTTCGTACGAGCTCGTAATCTCCGCATTGACGCCCGCTAAATGGGCTGCTTTGTGTCCTGACCTCTTAGTGGGGTAGCGAGGCCGCGTTACGAGGTGCTATTGCCATGCTGGGAGCAGTTAATGTAGTGAAAGGCGGGACAGAATTACGGGCCTTGTGGGCCGAAGAATATTGAGTCTCATGTGTCGGGTGCTGTTGGTGCAGGCTCGAGCATGACTCGCGCATATGATGTCTACTTCACGCAGTGCTCCATAGTTAATTCTACACATTTATTCCTTGCAAAGAGAGATATCTTGCAATGTGAGAATGTCACATGCAACAGGATGGTGGATCAATGTTTGAAACCGACATCGCAACTTGGCATTCACCATGTAATTGTCTGGTAGCACTGCAGCGGTGGTGTTTCCTTTTCTGGATGACTTGGTAAGTGGTTCCATCTCAGATGGAGTTCCAAGGTGATCGGGCTCCAATCGTGGTAAACCTGCTCCGGCGGCACAGCTTCGCCCCACCATCTTTAAGCTTTGCTACGCATGCATGGACGCTAATGCTGCAGTCTCACTGGCTCGGGTGAGTGTTTCCCGAGAAAGGTGAGCGTACCCCGAGAAATAGCAGGTCTCGTGTCGCTTTGTCCTGCAGCAGCGATGAATCCGGCAACCAGCCCGCCCATCATGTCACCCCACATTCCTGGAGATACCCCGGACCCCGGAAAATCATAGCTCTGTACCCGCTTGGGGCCAGAGGTGGCTTCATTGCCCGTCAAATGACACGTCCTGTTGCCAGGGATGCTCGAGCGTTACGTTTCGGCGTCGGCCCGAACGACATGCCGTGGAGGGGGCGTGATGCATCAACTGGGACTTTTGCCCATACACCAGTCTACTTCAGGTTGTAATCCATCTGTCTTGGCGATCGATATAAGCCAAAGCCCTCCCGGAAGGTTTCTGACCTAGCTCACACTGCACACCCTGATACATTTCTGTTTCTACCGGTGCTACCGGCTCTTTCAACATGGCAACCGAAGAGGGCAAAGGAGGCAATGATTCTGCTGGAAATCTTCCAGCCCAGGATGATTTTGTCGCTGAGCACAAAGAGGAACTGAATCGTGAGACTCGGGAGGTCAACGCCCACTCGGTTGCGTTCGCCGCGGCGTTGGCAGAGCAAAAGCCCAATCCGTGGTCCCGGAACATGATAAAACTGTACATCATTATGGGGCTTGGTTACCTCATATCAACCATGAATGGTTATGGTAGGTACAATTTTGACAATAGAGTCAATGATCTTGCTTGGTGGTTTACCCAGCTCACACTTCCCAGACAGTTCCCTCATGGGCTCTATCAACGCCATGT
Organism: Cylindrodendrum hubeiense; assembly: GCA_014621425.1. NCBI lineage: Eukaryota > Fungi > Ascomycota > Sordariomycetes > Hypocreales > Nectriaceae > Cylindrodendrum > Cylindrodendrum hubeiense. Next base: position 76,236 of record JAANBB010000047.1, on the reverse strand, counting down.
TACCCTATCAAGAGACGTTTGGGCTTGACGGAGCTGGTTCATCCACTGGTATGGTATTTATTATCTACAACCTTGGACAAATCGCGGCGTTTCCATTCTGTGGGTTACTTGCCGATGGCTATGGCAGACGCTGGTGCATCTTTGTTGGATGCTTCATTGTGATCATTGGGACTGCAGTCCAGGCTACTGCCAATGAAATAGGTCAGTTTATTGGCGGAAGGTTTATTCTAGGTCTTGGAGCCTCTATTGCATCTGCTGCAGGACCCGCCTACACTGTTGAGCTTGCTCATCCTGCCTACCGTGGTTTCATGGCTGGCATGTAAGTTACCGTTTCTATGCTGCACACACACGACTGATGACTAATACCATTTCCAGGTACAATAACCTTTGGTGGCTAGGTGAGTCTTCGCTTGCATATGGCTTCTAATGTCTGCTCCTGAGAGCTAATCAACGCCTTGATGCAGGAAATATCATAGCTGGCTGGGCCACTTATGGCTCTAACTTGCATTTCGAATCGTCGTGGGCATGGAGAATTCCCACCATTATTCAAGCCGGAATGCCTACCATAGCCATGCTAGTCATCTTATTCTTCCCCGAGTCACCGCGTTGGCTTATAGCCCAAGACCGTACAGAAGAAGCCCTTCAGATTATGGCAAAGTACCATGGCGACGGAAATGTCGACAGTCCCATTGTTCAGTTGCAGTATCGAGAGATTGTCGAACAGAGTAAGCTGTATAGAACAGAAAATCCATGGTGGGACTACAGAGAGCTTGTTCAGACACGAGCAGCTCGGTACCGGCTAGGAATGGTGATTGGCATGTCCTTCATTGGCCAATGGAGTGGAAATAACGTGATGTTTGTCATGACCTTTCTATTGGGAGCTTACAATTGCTAATGGTCGTTATTAGAAGCTATTTTATGCCCGCGATGATCAAGTCAGCGGGCATTACCAACACCAACTCACAACTTCTCATCAACGCCATCAACCCAATATTTTCAATGATCGGAGCAATCTACGGTGCATCCGTCTTGGATAAACTTGGGCGGAGACCGATGATGCTCTGGGGATTGGCAGGTGCTATGATTTCGTACATCTTTCTAACAGCTTTCACCGCCAACACCGACAAAAACCCCAATCTAGCATATGGCGTCATTGTTTTCATTTATCTCTTCGGAATATTTTTTGCTTGGGGATTCACGCCCTTGCAAACTCTCTATGCTGTGGAATGCCTCGTACGTGCCCAATCTAACTTGGGGGATGCAAATAAGCTAACAGTACTAGGAAAACCGAACCCGTGCCAAAGGGTCAGGCCTCAACTTTCTATTCCTAAACATTGCAATGGTGGTCAACACTTATGGCATTTCAGAAGGAATCGAAAAGATTGGATGGAAACTATACGTTATCTACATTGTGTGGATTGGTATTGAGATGATTATCATATACTTCTGGTTTGTTGAGACTGCAGGGAAGACTCTGGAGGAGTTGGCTGAAGTCTTCGAGGCACCTAACCCCAGGAAAGAAAGCACTAAGAAGCACAAGATAGCAATTGATACGAGCGGAAGGGTTCAGGTCAAAGAGGATGAGGTTTAGAGTCGTATACCATTTACCTGATAATCTATCTTTTTCGCTGAGACTCCAGCTCCTTGCACAGACACCGATTGATGGCATGTAGCGTTTGCAAATTTGGCACTGAAATAGAACTGAAGCGCCAAAGGCGAATATTTGGACTGCATTGGAAGAAGTCTGCATTGTTTTCAGATAAATTAGAGCCATGTGGTGTGGTATAGTCAACAAATGCACGGAACGTAAAGCAAAAAAAGGAAGAAAAAAGATCGTTTCGTTTGGACTACTGTTTCCCAGTACTGTGCTGCCGGCCGAAAATATCCATTCTTCTGGATTATGGTTTCAAGATAAAAAAAAAAAACTTGAAGCGACACAGGCCTGATTTGAACAGACGCCTCCGAAGAGATATGATTTCTAGTCATACGCATTAGACCACTCTGCCACTGTGCCTTGTTTGCTGATGGATGCTTTCCTTGGTTAATGTGGATTAGAAAGGCTACGCTTGCTTGGTGGTGTCCACCAGGGCCAATACCCTCTCTGTCCCCGCATTGTCTTTTTATCCGCTTTGTTGATTAACCCCCGTTGTACCCGTCGGCAGTCTTTTTTGACAATTTATCTCAATTGAAACCGATGCACCCGATCTTTCTTGGACCCGGTGAAACGACTGATGAACATTTCTTATCGAACAGAGACCCACAGTCATACAAGATACATCGCCAGGCTGTAAGCCACAAGCGCCAGGACAAGCAGCCTGCACATTGTTCCAAAATTTACTACTCATATTCCCACATATAAAGCAGTGTGAAAATACAGTTTCTGTAGCTCTAGCGACCGGTGATGAGATAGAGACTGATTCATGTAATCCTGGGTCATGCCCAAAGGAGCAAGTCTCTCAACCCGAAGTCAAGATTGACCCGGCCGATGCTGCTGTTACTTTTCTCCAAGACGACAACATCATCTTCAATGAGACTGGTCGTCAATTTGTCTAACGAAGAGATCAAGCTGGACCAGAATTCCTTGGATTATCCGTGGTGTCCAGTCCTGCCAATAATCCAACAACCTCAAACGTCTTGGTACCGATTCATCATCTGCCAGACTCCGTACTGCCCATGGATCTTGTCACGGCTTATTTCAACAATGTCCATCGGTCGTATCCCTTTTTAGAGAGTGCGAAGACCCTAAAAGAAGCCGAGCCTACTCCAAACTCTTTCTTCAGAGACTATGTCTCTTGTTCAATGACCAATCTCAAGATATATCTCGTCATGGCTATTGGATGTGAAATCCTTTGCCGCTCCGGAAAGGTCCCACATGAGGTCTTCTCCAGCTTCTCGGTGCGGAGTCATGAAGCGATGAGACTTTGTTTAAGTAATCCATCCATTGAAGCTATACGGCTGCTTCTCCTTCTTTCCCTGTACTCTGTGTTTGATCCCTAGGATGGTCGCCGTGGATGATCACCAGCATCATAGGTCGCCAATGCATACAGTTAGAATTGAACCGAAGAGCGACAGTCAAATCCAGCTTGGACTTGGCGGAATCCGGAATATAGGACCTGATTGTTTTGGAGCATATTCTCCATCGATCGGCTGGTCTCCATGTAATTTGGCGTACCTTTCTCTGTCAATGAAGAAGAAATCGACATTCCGCTTCCTGCTGTCACAATGGACAAATTTGGGGCGACGGACCAGTCTGATTTTATCACTAAACTTCAGGTTTCACAGCAGGCTATAGCACTGCGTGAGCTTGGCGGCCAACTATCCAGACCGAAACATCATGGGGAGAAGAGAACTCAAGCAAACCCTGAAAACACTACACAGGTTGTCAGAGGATTGGTATACTCAGGGATGTTTGGTTGCCCGGCAAGAATCACACGAGGTCCCTATCTAAAACACGACCTCGTGGCTGAATGTCAACTATCACGAGATGCTGCTGTTACTTTATAGCCCATCCCCACACAACTCATATTTGGGGTGGAGCTATCAGAGCTGTATCAAGCTGTCCAGAAGTACATCCAGAGCGCTTATGCGCAGTTCTTGAGCTATCACCTGGAACTCAATCATACGACTCTCAACCGCCTGCTCGTTACTAGCAGACTGCTCATGCATTATTGCAGGTGGTGTGAGTCGACCACATCCGACATACTAACCAGTTAGGAACTTGCCAGCCAGTGCGAACAAATTCTTGAAGGATTTACACCAACCTGAGTGAATGCAAGGGGAGTGGCTTTGCTGTTCAAAATCCTTTCTCGAGTCGTCCAAGACACAAGGGTGGCAATATCAGCAATTGATGGGTCAGATACAGTTGCAACCAGCAGTGACAGTGGATTTTCTCAGTACTCACGCGTTAAGATTTGAATAGAGCAAAAATCTAATTTAGATGCGATCCTCGATGACTGTGAAATGTTAATTCAGTTTGTATTTGGGTCGACAAGCGTTTATAACCATCTCGTTTGAGAATCAGGGCAGTACTTCAAGGCTGTCTCGTTTATTCCTATATGAATGAGGCACATGCTACAGGCTGCTGATACGCTAAGTATACCATTGTACCGGAATATAGAGGTCGTTGCTAGCATAACTAAAGAAGCTTAATAACGCCGTCGGCAACACCCCAAGACAACTCAAACCCTCTACCTGCCAGCCCATATGCATGTATGACCAATTTCGAGTTGCCAAGCACTTCTGATTCAAGTCTCATCCCACCTTTTCGACCTGGTCTCCTCCCTACGATATCCTTCAGTACGTGATACCGGCCATCCTCTCCCAGTATTTCGGGATAAGTTGAAGCAAAGTTATCGAGTAATGTTTTCCTCACTTCTGAACAGGCCTGGGGGTCCCAGTTGTCTGGTTCCTTCGTGCCACCAATTACTGTGCCGCCATCGAAGTTTCTCGGCACACAAAATGTCCAAGTTCCATTCTCGTTTTGGCGTGTTACCGTAGCTGTGGCATTGTTCGCCACGAGACAGGTTTGCCCTGATGAAGATTAATATAATAGCTTCCTCAAAAAATTGTGTCTGCTGCTCACCTCGAATAATGAATGAGTTTGGGTCGCCAAGTCCATAACCCGAGCAGTTCACCACCGTATTAATCTCGGAGAATGCCCCCATGGCAAAGATCTCAGCTGGCTCAGAAAGCTGCCGTTTTAGGATTTTTCCACCCTTCCAAGTGAACTTGCGAAGCAAGAAAGAACAATAGACCATGGGGTTAACGCACCATGTGCTATACTCACAGCCCCATCGAACAGCCCTATCAGGATACTCATCTGAGCTCAGTAGGCGAAAGTCGTGTAGGCCCAGACCGCATGCTTTTTTTCCATCGAGAGTAACGTACTGCTCCGGTGGATCCTCCAGATATTCAATGCCCTTCATGAAAGTGATGCCGGCCTCGGGGTTGCTTTTGGAAAGTGATTCCATGCTCTGATATGTTATCAACGCCATAGCGTGTTGGCGCTCCTCCTCTTGGTTTGTTGGAATTACCCACCGATTATGTGCACCGCCCCACTGCGACGTGTAATCGATGTTCGACTCAGAATCCACAGTCTCGGAAGGCGAGGGGAAATCTTTGGCGACAATAGTGACATGGTACCCTGCTTGTTGAAGTTTGACTGCCGTGCTGAGGCCAATGACGCCAGCTCTTTTACGTGGTGAGCGACAGTAAGACGGACGTGGTGGGGGTTTTGATGATACCTACCCGATCACCACAATATTCGCCATGACCAAGATGAAGAAGCACAAGATTAGTGAGGGATGCAGGTGGATAGCCGTAACTTAAAAGGTAGGGGTAGTGATAGTGTAAGATTAATCTCTAAGCTTCCCAACTTCCATGACCGGTTAAGCCCATTTATATCCCTCCGACCCCGCTGGATTCGCTGTTGCTTATTAGTCCGCGTTTACCGGCCGTTGCGATGGTGCACGTGACAATTAGTTTAACCAATTGTCATCCTCTTACATTTCTTTGTAATGATCAATTCAATACCTAATGCCTCACTGAGTGCCCGACTGAAATTCCTATTCAGGTAGAATAGAATCAACATCGGGGACGCGTTCAATCCTCTGTGGGCTACTGGATAACTATTCGTTCCAAAACTGATGGATTATCGCCAAGTCTTCTTTGCCAACCTCCCGGAGGTACCAGGTACCGCGTCAATCGGTCTTTATGGCCCGACTTTTCCCGCTCCGTCCACCCGCTACCCAAGTATGCATAACGATTTAGCATAGCATCATCCAATACTTCGTAGTTGAAATCCTCCTATCTGGGATCTCTACAGATATCGAATCGATGATGTCCACATCCAGGCCACCACACTAGGTTTCGTGGTTTTGGACCACTTGACTTCAGCCACAAGGTGCAGTTGTCATTGACAACCTTGTCCTGAAAGTACCCATAGCATAGATCATTGAACTCCACGGCGGCTTGCCTGGACGGAACGATGGATTTGTACATCTTGCGTTGAAGCTTTCGGATCACTTTGACAATGTAGGTTGCTGAGATCTCAACCTGTAACGGAATGCTTCCTCCACCTCCGTTACTTTGTGCCTGTTGAGATTGTTAACTTGCAAACGGTAAATAAAGCTAGGGTGCACACAGCTCCCATACTTGAAGAATAGAGAAATGGTTGGATATTTTAGGGGCCATTATGCCGAAATAGGTCTCAGGATATCCGATTGCGCCATCATTCGCCCACAATTGGCTGATGTCAGTGTCGTTTGAACTAATTGTTGGAAAATAAGGGATGGAGACTATCCATCTGGATATAAAATCAGAGGTTGATCTGATTGAGAGCACAGCTATGAGATTGCATAATGCCAGCAGCAACTAAAACTAAAATAAACCTTACGACCCTGTTAAACTAGTTTAGTAAACAAGATTATTACAAATTACCAGGTGGATTGAGGGATCTATATCCCCTATTCAGACTGACAGTCGAACCGGATCCATGTGTTGGGGCATTTCCGTCAAAAGCTGATTCGTCATCATCATTCCGTGCCATCTCCTGATCTGGTCCAATCCATTTCGGATGTGGAATTCCCCCATCAGCCGTATTATAAACATCAATATCGCCGACCAGAACATCGGATGGATCTAGGAATGGCACCTCGTCTTCAAGACCCTTCCAGCCATGTACTCCAGCGCCCTCCGCTGCCATCCGTTGCAGTTGGAGCTGTCCATATGCCGACCATGCTAGTGCGTTATCGCGTTTCCTCAGCCGTGAGATGAGGAGTCTGGTTACGAGCGCCGGCACTAAAATCAATAGGCCACCGACGACGACGAGCACGATTGTGCCAAAGCGGTGGAGATTTTTGAAATCCGGGTTGTGAACTTTCTGAGACGAACAAATCATGTCGACCAAATCATCTTGCCCCGCCGAGAGCAATGGCAATATGTTGTCTAGACCTGGGATGGTTGGGTCTGGAGGCCCCATGGCGACTTTGAGAGGCAGAAGCTGCATCTTTGCAAGCCCGATCTTGAACCAATACTCAACCTCCTTCTTCCATTGATCATTTGGTATCGGAGCTTGCAGATAGAAGACAAGGCCTGGGTGCTTCTTTGCCCGGAGTGCTTCGGAGCTGAGAATCCTTGTATCAATCCCAATGCCACCTGGATAGCCTTGGGACGAGCCGAGTGTAATGTATGCTGCAAATTGACGCCTTGAGAGTCCATCAACGAATGTTGCGTTCTTGCTGGCGTCTTGCCAACTTGCGAGTTTAGTGTACTCCCCGGAGACCGGGTTCGAGAAGGAGTACTGGTCGATGCAGCCGATGCCAGTGATGAGATTGTCAGCCAAGTAATAGTCGGGATCTGTGTTTATACGGATCTTAGTGGCCGAAAACATAGGGTCGGTACAGGCTCCATCTTCGCCCTGGATGAAAATTCCGTTGTTGTTAAACAGAATGATCGATACATCGGCATCATCGTGCTGGAGCTCGCTTATTGGTTCAAATGTTGCACCGTAGGCTGTTCCGTTTCCGTAATAGCTGACGAAGGTACTAGAAGGCGTTGGTTAAATTATAAAGAAATATGCAGTGTACTGGGAGACATACTCAAGGTTGTAACCTGGCTTGGCTGTGAATTGATAGTTGCTTACGTTGTATGTCTGTAGGCTATTTGCGGACCTACCGAAGTAGACCGATGTAATCTCCTCGCCTGGCAGTGTGCCATTGTGTATCTTGGTAAAATTGTTGATGTTGAGCGGCGCGCATGTCGTGATGCGCTTCATGTTGATCCTGTCATCCTTCGGTGCATTGATTCCAAAGTCCTTGTGCGAATCAAGATACTGGGTCTCCATTGTGAAAGCAGGGAATTCCTCTGTAGAGAGACATATACTTTTGTCAAATGGACATTCCCCATTTGTCTCACTGTGCACAGGCAGTTGCCGCTGCGGGAGAAATTTATCGCAGAGCGCCGATTCAGCGTCACCCTCGTAGCAGCTGTCGACGTAGGTCATTGCTTCCCAGGACTGATTTTTGAAGTTGTTATATCCGGTGGCTTCGTTGTCGATCAGATTGGTAGTCCAGAAGCCACAGTTTGGGCTTCGGATCATCACCACGTCGCCCTGGTGTTCAACTAGCCGATAGGCAGTTATGAATGGCATAGCGACGAAGAAAAACGAGAAACTCAAAAGCGCAAGAAACATCACTGGCAGATTGCGCCCCGCGTTGGACCAGTTGAGGAAACCCCAGGTCATCCAGAGCTTCAGATAGGTGGAGGCGATATATATAGAGCTGCCGCCATTGCGTAGAACCGTCTGTTGCTGGTGGTAGAGGCCGTCCATATTTCCTAAAGGGGGCGGAGGAGGGCAGCCATCCTGCTGGCTACTCCTGGGATGATGTCGCCGATTTCGACTGATGTCGAAGATGAATATGGCGAGGATGGTCCAGAGACCTCCTTCAACAAGGGTAATGAACATTCCCATGAAAACAGCAATCAAATCACCCAAGTTTTTACCCACGGTGATTTGACCATGGGATATCGCATTGCCGTCCCAGTTGGTCCATCCTCCTCTCTCGACATATTCCGGTTTGACGTAGAAGTTTGTGTTTGTCGCCATTATCGCGTCTCTGTTGGAGAAGGTCAGGATAGGTTAAGGTCTGTGATCCGTAGATAAGCATGTAAGATGAGCTTGTCGCGTCTTTTAAGTTGCAACATCCCAAGCACAACGTGGGGATTAAATCATTCCGTGGAGGCTCACTCCCCTGTACTCTGCTGCTCAGCTTGATGCAAGAGGTTGTCTGTCACCGGAAGGAGTCATGTAAGAAGCAACCATGAAGCGCTTGTGATTCAATATTGGTCTTATCGACCCAATGAGCACTTTGCCAAGACAACCTCATGGTCTCGTGGACCAGGCGTGGACCAAGGCATAGCCAAGCCATCTTCGACCTAAAAGCGCCTCGTTCGGCTATCATAACCTATTTATCACTTGTGGCGCTGGTGCTCAGCTGTTCTGGGGTAATGATTGGCGCAGTGCCTATCTGGTATGAGGAGCTGAAGCGGAGTGAATCAGGCTGTGGCTTGGCGGTTTCCATCCCTGCAGCTCCTCGGTTACCATTTGAGTCAATCCCATTGTCAACTAGCTCTGCGTTACACCAGGGTCTTTCATATGCCTGGAGATGGGATTAAGAAGGTGTAGCACCTTTATGATGTAGAACATTCATTGGACCCGATCCACCATCTGATTAGAGCGAGTCGGCGGATGCGGCTCAGCCTTTTGGCGTCTGATTGCGTGTTGATTCAGTCATGGCAACCCTGCGTAGTAGCAATATTTTGTTTATGCTGCGTTTGATGTACAGCCAGCTGGCAGCGTATGCTCCGCACTCGCTGGTGCATTTTGTCTTGATCTGTGGTTGGCTGGTGTAAGGCTGGGTGAATTGTTATCTCTGAAGCTCTACTACAGCTGCCACTCCACTTGTATGTTGACCATTTCCCCCGCGTTTGACGCCATACTAGTGGAAAGGTATGGTTACTACTGTTATGCTTCCTAGTATCTCAATTCCAGCCATGATTAGGTAAATGAGCCATGGTACAGTATTTCATAGTTTAATCAATTCTCGTAGCTACGGAGCACACCACCGTCTGGGACTCCTTGAAGTTCAGCAAGAAACACAATATCCAGCTATGAAGATTCAACCTAGTTTCTTAAGGCTGTAAAATGGCCCAGAATTCGGTTGTCTTTTACATACTCAAACGCCGTCTTGCCCTGTTTGTCTCGAGCATTGGTATTGGCGCCATGCCGAGTGAGAATCTCAATCAGTTTCCCAGTCATGAATAATCGCGCCTCGATGTACTCTGCTTCTTTAACTGGCCAATCATATTTGAATCTACCACGAAACATAGGTTTGGCTGCTCCTGTGTAGATGCTGTTCCAATTGTCGGCGGCGCGGGAAAATGTCTCCCCAAAGTCTCGAGACCTCCCATTCATGTAATCTTCGGCCACTTCATCCAAAGCTTCAGGCCCAGGATAAGTTTGTGTGAGTTTGCATACGCGATGGAGAATTGTTTCACCCTCAACCTCTTTATTCGGCTTTATCCCATATTTCATCATGTTCTCAACCATTCTGCAGGTCTGGTGGAGCGTACCAACAGCGAGGTAGTCTTTTGTACCAGCTGACCCGAAGCGAGTCCAGAGAGGGCAGCTATCGTCCCAGGCTAGCTTAGTACGAAGATAATGTGGAAGAAGTATATCAACTGCCCATTCTCGATCTATTCCGTATAGCCCCTCGATAGCCCAGTTGAGAAGGTGTTTTCCGTCTAGGGTATAAAAATGCGACAGCGACTTCGACAGGTTTGTAAAGTAGCGAAACTTAATCTCGCGGCGGCAGCGAAACCGCTCGAGAGGGGAGCTATGCATGACCTGAGAAATCGCCTCATGACTGTGGTCTATTTTGAATGCTTGGAACCCGTGTGCAGAAAACATGTGGCGGTATTCTTGAGAGGTTGGCTCAGGAAGCCCGGCAAGAATGCATTGAAGTATTGATCGAGAGGCACAGCCTGGGAATATTTGACCAACATAGTCTCTGTTCGCACCACTCGAAAAAATCCGGATAAAGAGACCCTCATGGATCATATCTCCTGTTGCGAAAACCAAGGGGGTGAAACCCTGACCATGGATCGATGGCTGATCTATGTTAGCTCCAGCTCGAAGCAAAGGTATTATAAAGTCCTCTGCTGAGCCTTCGTATCCTTCGTCTTCGAGGAGTAGACTTCTGCAACACAAAACAGCTTGTGAGAGAGGAGTTAAATGTCTACTATCGGTGTAATTGAGTTCGGCTTTCCAATTGAGAAGCGTTTGAAACCCTCGATGATCTTTTTGAACGATGGTAGCATTTATGGGCAAACCCACAGATGGGATAAACTTATTAGGGTTACAACCAGCCTCGAGTAACGTGGAGAGAAGTCGAGATCGAAAGGGCTGCTGAAGTGGTGAGTGAGGATAGTAGACCTGGTCCATGCCCACTGCTAAAGCCAATGCCTGCTCACATTCCGTACCCCAGTCCTGAGTGTCCAATACCACGCATTCTATGACGAGTTTGACGACACTAAGGTACCTTGTCGAAATGGCCCCAAGCAAGCAACCACCGCTAGTAGTATTCAGTCGTTTGGCTAATGCTCCCTGGTTAAAGAGAAAGCGTGTCAGAGCAAGGAGTTCGAACTCTGTCAAATCAGGCTCGCAGGTCTCCCTCTGTGCACTGCAGGACGAGAATATCACCTCAAGTGGACGGTACTGGGACAATCCCGAATGATGAAGCTGCAAGCGACCCCCATATTGCAGAAGGAGCTCAGCCACTGCAACGGACCGTACGTGACTGAGTACTGCTTCGTGAGAAATAATGCCCCCAGTTTTAATATTCAGAAATGGATTGTGGTGTTGGGATGTGTCGACTGTATGCGATATGATAACATTTGCTCCTGCGTCTAGAAGAAGCCTGGCCATGCCGATGTGATTTCGTTTGACTGCCAAGGTGAGAGCACTGCATGTTTCGTATTGAGATCCGCCAAGCAGCGGGGATCCAAAGATCATTTTAGACGGAAAGACAGCGTGCTCAATGTCTTCATCGTCCTTGTGGTCACGAAACACGGGTAAACCAAGGTCCCAATCGTTTGACGTTGTGCTCAGGTAAACCGTTGGCCCGACGCAGAATACCACATTTGGTGAAGTGCCAGCACTGAGACAAGCTTGAGCCAGGGATGTGTCATCAAAGTAGCAGGCCCAAGCCAAAGAGTTGCAAATTTTCTCGTCAATGTCCTGTCGCAGAAGGATGGGCTGAAGTTTGGAAGCGAGATTGCGACAAGTTTTGAGTAGTTGGTGGATATCGGCTTGGCGGAGATGATTGGAAATGATGCTCAAAAGTTCATTGGGGAGCTGAGAGACGCAAGCATGTGTTGGTTCACTTGGACCCAGAGAGTCTGAGAAAGCAATTAAGCAGTGAGCACTTGAAACTTCTGTCTGAGTTGTAACTCACCCTGAACCATATCTTGGTATAGCATAGTTAATGACACAGCGGCTTGGCAGCGGCGCGTGTAGTACCAGTTGCGAGGGATGTCAAAGCGGATGAAATTGAAGATTTAGAAGTGTGCCCGTTATACGTTTGTGGAGGACCTATCTTTTAACGTGAGTGGTTGTCTATTTGAGAAGGCGCAACATGTACAGCCAACAAGGGTTTCGAAATTGATAGATTATGTATGGCACATTCGATCAAGGGTTTAACTGTTCAATAGAGTGCGGATCCAGAATATGATAATAGCATTGATCCTCGATGCCTCCGAGCCCCTCTTTTCTGTGAGGGGTTTTATCTCAATCCCACAGCCCCTCTGACTAAGGCTAGGATATCGGTATATCAGAGGATTTGCACAAATCCGGTCACAATCTGACAGCTAACACAAACAGCAATACTCTTCATGCTAAGCCAGCCACGCAGCGATCAAATCCTTCAATCCCTCAGCTAACCACTTATCATCAATCTTTGCACTCGCATCAAAACCATGGTTTCCTTGTTGAATCGTCAGGCGAAAGTTCAACTCCTGGTCAATATCCCGCAGCTTGTCTGAGAGTTTGATGCTCCCCTCAGTTGGTACAACCTCATCTTCATTGCCGTGCAGAATAAACACGCCTCCACGTGGAAACATTGCACCGTCATCTAACTTGTCGAATATGTCGAGATCTCTTCGGTTGGGCGGGAAAAACTCCGGATATTTTCCATTCTGGATGAGACAGAACATGAACTTGAGACGTTCCAGTGTATCGTCCGCTGAGATGATTGAGCTAACTTCCCCCTTTCTAATGCGATCGACATGGTCTTCTATGAGGCTGGCCGGTATAAAGGGGCAACCAAGAATTGGGGCTTCACTTATATCTGTGAAGTGAGGGGACTTGTAGTCGATCATGGGATAGGCAGCGGTGACAGCTTTAATCTCTTTAGGATGATTGAGACCCAATTGAAGACTAAGGTAGCCGCCAGCGCTCTCGCCACATGTCATGATACGGGATGTGTCGACTTGAACCGCTCCCTTGGTCTGCTTGAGAATGAAACCGGGCAGTTGGTCGTGGGCCCATTTCCAAAAGTCCTCAACATCTTCAAGGACATCATCAATACTGGATTCCGGTATGAGCCGGTGGTCGGCGCTCACAATCACAGCTGAGTGTCGAGATGCTAGCTCAAGTACCCATGGTGCAAACCAAGCCGGGAAAAGACCTGAGGCTGTTGCGAAGCCACCACCGTGGAACCGTAAAATAATTGGATGGTGCTTCGACAATTTGGATTGCATGTTCAGGTGCTTGGGGACCAAGATGTGAGCAAATATTTCATGGTCAGCCACAATCTTGTGCGTTGCGCGGATGATGTCGAAATTGGAGAAGCGAGAGAATTCCTTAGGGTCTGAATGCGCCATGTTGTTGAAATATTATGTACTTGAGTTTTCTTTTAAATGATATGATGACAAGCTCAGGAAGTATGGTGAGTGGCTTATAATTGAAGTCTACTCCGAGCAATGAGTAGTGTGAGTTCCTTGATTAAAGCCTCTAATCAATTACTAAACCCAGTTGAGGGACGTTGGCTATGAATAAATAGTATCTGTTTGATACGATATTGCCGTATTGGATCACAGTTTGAGGCTTAATAATTAAGTGTCCTTCGGATTTAAGAATTAAGTCCTGCGCGCGCGATTCAACTTTGCTTAAACCCGGTGCTTGCAGTCGATATCTCTTAAAGCCCGATTGCTTAGAAATGGGATGATACATCGCTTTCGGCGCTTCGGAAGTTTCTAATCTCCTCCCTCCATGACACGAATACGAGAAAAGTGAAATATGAGCAGTTCAGGTATACAAACAAATAGTCAAGCCCAGTAGCCTAGAGATATAATTAGAGAACGGAGCTAAGCAGTATTAGAGGAAACCGCGAGCCGCGAACCACGAACCGCGAACCACGAACCTCGAACCACGTAAATTTACATAATTGAATATTTGTGGGGCTCCCCGGGCTGGAGATAAATGTGGAGTATTGTTTGGCGCTTTCTATTGCGAACTGGTAATCAGAGTGACTTGATTGACCACGTGCGGTTCCTCGAGCCGATATATTGTCCCTCGCACTCCCTTATATGGACAGGTGGTATGATCCCCGTAGATACGTCGCATTCTTGATCGATTTCTAGGGCATGAACAATAGAAAGTGACGTCCAGACAAAGAATATTTTCAATGAAAGGCGTATTCTCACGTATCAATATATCTATAGGTTTATTTAATCAATTTAGGCTACGTTTATCAATAGCTGTTGTTGTGACCAAATCTATATTCAGACCCTGTAGATGCTACTGCGATCCTTTATAGAGATACTGTATAGAGACTTACATCTAGCAATGGCAATTTCTAGTTTACGTGGCTATTGTGAACCAAAACGAGCCACACGCACCAGCAAAAAAGCTAGTATAGGGTAGTGTATTTGGGCAAGACGAAAATCCAGGTATTGGAATAACAATCGAACGTGTCGGGTGGAGACGGTCGACATGGCCGGAGTTTACACGTGAGCCCAAAGGGCTACAGGGGATATGTAAGGCGCTACCGGACTCTCTCTCTCTCACAGGGTATTTTTGTTGGACTTCACAGTATCGTAAGAACCTGCAGTTTTTCTTTACTCTCTTGAGCCCAACCCAGGTGTCATTACAGCCTCTAATTCTCAATCATTTCCCCCCATTTATTGACAACCCTCCTTCTTACCATATGGTCAAATACTCTGCGCAATCGGATTGCCAATTGCTTGCGAGGTTGAGACGTGATTGAGGCTCCATTACTTGGATTTTGGTCGAGATCAATTTCACTACCCTAAAGCTAGCATTGTCCGGCTGGTGGGTGTGGTTGGTTTTGCCCGGTGAGCTTTTTGTGCCCATCTCAACATCAAATAGGTAAGCAATTGACAATCCGAATGCTGGAAGAATGTCTTTATAAATTAGTTCTTATCTTCCTATTGCTTTCTATCATATCCTCAAAACGCGATCATGCATGCCGCCCGTTATGAGCAAAATTGTCAATGGGAGTGGAGGCGGACTAGCGAAAGATTTTGCAAAATGATTTGGCGCATATAAATGAAATCACACTACTTGTAGTAACAGTAGTAGTCCCATATATGTGTAGTACCTGTCTGTTATGCCATATCAGAACAGATTTAACTCGGACAGGCGATAACGCTGTGAAGTAAGATGGAAATGCACCAGCCCAACAACATATTCATGTCCCAACCTTTGCAGCAACTCGTCGTCCGCGAATATCCGCCCGATAAGCTCGTGTCGTCGAATAATCGCCGTGCTTAAATTTTGTAGAACTTCTAAGATAGATGTTCTTTGAAACTCCGCTTGCTGATATACGTAGGTATCTCGCTCAACATCCACAATGGACTCTTTGTAGAAGGACATGAGGTCGTTGATTTCGTCCGTGACGTTCCAGATCTCCGGCACAGCCCGCAAGAAGTGCTTCAACCGTTCCATAGTGAAGTTCTCGCTCGTAAGAAGGAAGTAAGCGTATACTTCTGAGTGCCCGGTCATATTGCGGAAATATTTTGGAAATGACGGCGATGCCAACCCCGTGAACTCAGCTGACCGATCGTACTCCACCTCTAAGCTCGCCAGTCCCGAAAGTACACCGGAAAAGACCTTGTTCGCCAAATAGGGTGGCAAGACTCGGTCGAACTCGATAAATAGTTCAGCCATCAGTTCGAAAAGCGCGGGTTGTTGTTCGCGCGTAACCAACCGCTTCCGGAACTGGCCAATATCGTCGGCCATAGTGTCACCGATGTCGTCTAGGATGGTTAAAAAGGCGCTATACAGCCCGATCAGGAGTTTCATCTCCGCATTGTGTGAAGGATAGAAGTTGATAGCTAGCACAGCGCCAACGTTGGACGCTGCTCTAGCTAACGTCTGATTCGGCGTCACAACACTGATCCTGGCGAGGATCTGGTCTGTGAGTGCAGTGCAGGGCTTTGGGTCTACCGGCAAATTAACACCAATATTCTCTATAGCTCTTTTGAGCAAAGACTCGTATTGTAGTTTGGTGATTTCGTATTGGGAAGCGGAATGCTCTTGTTGGGAGCCTGAAAACCCATTGGCCCGGCCCAACAGGTTCTTACCCGTTGTCAATCGACCAGTGAGGTTAACAAGGCTGACGAGAGTTGTTGAAAGTTGAGATAGAGAGGAAACTATAGAGGTATTCATCTTTATGGGATATGAGGTGTGAAGGGGGTAAAATAATCTTGTGGATGGAGTTCACTTAATGGCGATAGTTCCAGTTATATATCTATAGCTCGCCTGTTTACCATTCCCCGGGATATCCCGGATGGAAGTGGATTGATTTGGATTGAGGCCGATCATTGTTACTGTTGAGGTTGATTCTGATTGCACAATTGTTGCCGAATTGTGGGGCTTCACATTGTACTGTAACAACTTGCACATATCGCAACCCCAAACAGCGGGGTGTCATCTTTAGGTGTGATATTTTCTATGGAGAACATTGGAAAATTGGATCTTCACCTAATTTTGGAAAGGATTTGCAACAATGACCGAGCTCAGGAGCGAGAGGAATGACGGTGTAGATGATTCGTGTGAAAAAGGAATGGTCATAGCCGCATGCCTGTCTCATGCAGCCATGCAAGCTAAGTTTAACCGAATTCTATGGTTCCCGGGAGGATTGGCTCTCTTCATCCTCGGTGTATTGATTCTATGTACGCAATGAAACATAAATAGCGGTCTAGGTTGATTGAAGTGCGTATTGGGAATGCCGAGCCTCTGAATTTGTTGAGAAGTAGCGGAGCGGGCGGGGTTGTTCTCCTAGCGAGCTGAAGTAGACCATAGTAATGAGACATATGTTGGCAGAAAATAAGATGCTTTTGGTGGACCATCCGGCAACAGATAGATCCGGGCACCCTTGTGAGACATTTGTCTCCATAGAACATGCACAAGGATTACAAAGATTAACTCATGACTTACCCTCTCGTATAGATACAGTTGACTACTCTGCGAAGCTCATAGAGTCAGGAGTATCTGATACATGCAGTATTTAGTATATGCATATACATGCATATTCAGCTGCCAACACAGAGCTTCTCGGCCCGAACTAACCTATAAGGGAGTTTCCGGCGGAAGATGGATGGGAGTAAGATCGGAACCAACCTTTGGAATCCTTGTGGGCTGAACATATCCCACGTTTAGCGATTGACGACTTCATCTGAGGTTGGTTTAGCTATCAGTGGGTGGCGTATCGCATGGCTGCTTGCTATTTGCCAGTACGATGGGCTGCCTGCAACTCGAATTGTTTTCAGCAAAATCTCGATTAACTACCCCTCAGGACCAGCACGAATCATATCCTAACGGAATAATACAATGCCCTAGGCCGAATGAATAAATCTACGAGTGGGTATTTATTAGACCTTGCAAGAATTCAGGGCCGTGTTTTATCTTAACGTTCGAAAATATTGGGCTTTCCCTTTTCGAGCAACTCCAATTCTGAGGGTTTGACAAACACCTTCAATTTTCCAAGAACACCCGACAATCACTGCTTTTCTTTTGATAACAAACTCAGCATATTACAATGGCAAGCTTCATGTTGCTATACGCTAGTATTGTTATTTTATTAGGCTGCATCATCTACAGACAATGCTTCCCGAAACAGGCCGATCGTAGGTTTCCCCCAGGGCCTAAGCCCCTACCCATCGTCGGCAACATAATGGACCTCCCACCAAAAGGTGTGCCGGAGTTTCAGCATTGGCTCAAGCACAAGGAAACCTACGGCTCAATCAGTTCTATCACCGTGATGGGTCAGACGCTCGTCATAATCCATGACAGGCAGGCAGTACACGACCTGATGGAAAAGAAGTCGAGCAAGACATCTGCGCGGCCCAAAACAGAGTTCGCATCCAAGCTATGTGGCATGGGCGAGTTCTTGACAATGCAACAGTACGATTCCAAATTTCGCCGGGGTCGCGGGTTTATGCATCAAGAATTTGGCACCAGAGTAGCGGCATCGCGGTTCGGTGACCTTCAAGAAGAGGAAGTGGGACGATTTCTTCTCCGAGTATTGAGTGAGCCTGAGAATGTGATCGAGCATATCAAAGCGTGAGTGCAATCATCGCCACCTCGAGGATAAGAGTTAATAATAGAATCGATCAATCTAACTACACCACAGGGAGGCGGGTGCCATCATGTTGAAAATGACATACGGTTACTCAATTGAACCGAAAAAGACAGACCCTTTAGTCGACTTGATCCATCGGGTGATGGCTACTGTATTGCTTGCTATAACCCCCACCCCCTGGTTAGTCGACGTAATTCCTGCTGTTAAGCTTGTACCAGATGGTTTCCCTGGCACTGGATATAAGGAGACGGCCCGGAAGTGGAATAAAATGACTCAGGCAGTGGCGGAAATTCCTTACGCTTTTGTTCGGCAGCAGATCGCTAGTGGTAATCATCGGGAGTCATACGTCTCCAAGCTGGTTCAACAGAGCAGCGATGGCGACAAAAAAGAGCCGGATTCAAGTTGCGACAGCGAGCATATTATTAAGTGGACAGCCGCCACTCTGTACGCCGCGGGCGCGGAAACCATGGTTACGAGTTTAACCAACTTCATCTTGGCCATGGTCATGTTTCCAGATGTACAGCGCAAGGCGCAGGAAGAAATCGATCGTGTAACAGGCACTAACCGGCTTCCTGAATTTCAGGATAGAGTTAACCTGCCATACATTGAGGGCTTGGTCAAGGAAGTTCACCGTTGGTCACCCGCTATACCGTTGGGCATGCCTCATATAACAGAGGAGGATATCATCTACAAGGACTATGTGATCCCAAAAGGGGCGTACCTTTTCGCGGCAATATGGTGGTTTTTGCACGATCCCGAAGTGTACGCTGACCCGAGCTCTTTCAACCCTGAGCGATACCTAGAGCCAAGCAAGGAGCCCGACCCTATGAACATCGCATTTGGCTATGGGCGAAGAATATGCCCTGGACGGTACTTCGCCGACTCGGTCATATTCTTGACCATCGCGCAAACACTAGCCGCCTTTAATATCAGCAAGGCGGTTGATGAGCAGGGACTAGAAATTGACGTTGAACTCAAAGCCACCCCCGGGTTGGCCACCCATGTGGAGGATTTTCCTTACAAAATCACGCCAAGAAATCCGAAGCAAGTGGAGCTCATCCGGGCGATTACAATTGAGCATCCATGGGAAGAGAGTGATGCAAGCTTGCTTAGGGGTGCCACCATCGAGGCATTTTCTGATGTCCTCTATTAAAGATTATGCCGCCTATGTCTGTGAGCTCATTCTTCCCTGTGGAGTTCTCCGATGTCACTGGAGCTCATGGAAGAGATGCTATTGTGTATTATGTTTCTGGTGTATTATGGACGAAAGGATTAAAATTGTCAATGGAAACCCTATGGATATGTGGCATTTCGTAATAGCCTAGCTTCTTTATCATCTGGGATCAGATTGATGCGGGTAAAAATTGTAACATCGACAGTGCTGGGCTATAAACCCTCCACGAGTAACAGATTAATGACATATCATTAAGACAATGGCTGTAAAATGCATGATATCTTCATTGGAGGCTATGGGGTTGATAGGAGTAATGTTCGTTCTCTTTTGGCCTCGTTCCATGTTATTCACTCTTTTAGGTCTCCCTCACCTGTGCTAGCTCTCTCTCGGCCTTAGTTCCCTTCCAGTCGACCAAACGACACACCACCGGAATCAAGGCAGCCAGAATCATACCTGCTCCTAGAAATCCAGCTGTGACTCCAAATCCGATGGGATATCCAGGAGCATCGTTGCTCTTCCAGATTCTGCTTCCATATACACTGGAGAAATTGCCGAATGCATTAACCAAAGCCAGTACAACGGCTCGCTTCTCCGCCGGCAAGGTAATCACGCCGCTTGTCCAGGTCATAATCAGTGGCAAAGCAGTCCAGATGCCAGCTGCAACAAAGCAGATCATGACGTAGCGCACTACCGCATTCTGGACAGCAGCGCACACGACACTGCACGCAAAACCAACTCCCAGTGCTCCAGCGATGTGCCAGCGTCGCTCGCCAAGGCGGTCGGAGGACCAAGCAATGATGTTGAGGCACACTGCAGCGACAGCGTAAATAGGGACAGTCATGTATTGCGCCTTGGTGGTTTCATAGCCAAGGGATAGAGTGATGGTAGGGATGAAGTAGGAGATGGTGCCTGCACCGACGTCGAGCATGAACAGGACAAGGAACAAATATGTTCGCGGGTCAGCCACAGCTGCGATAAATGCTTGCATGTGGCTCAGTCGGCCCTTGGTATGGCCACCATCGGCGATTCCGTCACGGATGATTCGTAGCTTAGCCAACTGTCGCTCGGACTCGGTGAGCCGTGTCGATGTCTCGGGGTAGTCCAGCAGAATGAAGAAGGCGCAAATCGCAACTCCCACTGTCGCAACGCCTTCAATGATGAAGAGCCAACGCCAGCCCGAGATACCGTGCGCATCATGGAGGTTGGAGGTAATGGCACCAGCAAGGAGACCTCCGAAGGCGCCAGAGAGGACGGCGGCGGTGTAGAAGATAGCAAATCGCTTGCCTAGAGCTAAGAGTTAACATTTTCTTTCTTTTTCAATGATTGTTTATCGATGAGAAGACTTACCCAATTCGGCTTTGGTGTACCAACAACTCAAGAGGTACAAAACGCCGGGGAAGAAACCCGACTCGATGCAACCAAGAATAAATCGGAACCCAAGCAGGGCACCGTAGGTCTTGGAAATTGCCATCAACGCACTCAGAGCACCCCAGACC
This sequence comes from Cylindrodendrum hubeiense, assembly GCA_014621425.1. Taxonomy (NCBI): domain Eukaryota; kingdom Fungi; phylum Ascomycota; class Sordariomycetes; order Hypocreales; family Nectriaceae; genus Cylindrodendrum; species Cylindrodendrum hubeiense. Next base: position 55,402 of record JAANBB010000047.1, on the reverse strand, counting down.
AGCATGATTCCCGGAAGGAAGATGGAGGGTCGGCTGCGGCTAAGAATCATGTTGGAAGGGACTTCGCAGATGAGGTATCCAAAGAAGAAGATGGAAAGGACCCAAGCGTAATCATCATCGGACAGGCTGAGCTCATCTTGCATGCCTGCGATCTTGGCATTGCCCTGTTGAAATTTGTGTCAGTTCAATTACGGTTCACCCTCTGCGAAGTAGAGGAGAGAATTGTGCACATACGATATTGGTCCTGTCGATATAGTTTAGGATGTACATGATCCAAAGGGTGGGCATGAGGAAGATGTCAATCTTCCTCACAAGTTTCTTTTCTTCGGCCGAATTTGGAACATAATTGCGAAGAGCTTCCGCTAATTCGCTGTCGTACTGTGTGGTGTCGCCCCTGGGGTCTTCCTTCATCTCCACTGACTCCTTTCTGTCCTGGTCCATGGTGGGTGTCGAAAAATGTGTGTCGACCCTCTTGAATTCTCCGTGTAAAATTATCAGTCGGCCTAATGAGATGCTTAGAAGGACTGGAGAGATTGAAACGATAAGAATGTCAAGGCAATTGAAGGGTATATATTGTCAAAATAAGAACTTGGCAATCTCGCGGAAAACCTTGGACGGCACTGGTGACCAGTTTCCCCACGGGGATAGGTGGCGGGGCAAAGGAACCATTGCGGAGCCGAGTCATGACGCATCTCCACAGCGGCCTTCGCCCCGATTGGGGGAACAAATGATCTGGAATACTACCAAGTCGCGGGGTTCAGCCCGTGGCCCGTCCGGTTACATTGGCTGCTCGGGGCTTTACGAGTCAAGTCTTTACATCCGACACCCTCTTGCTGTTGTAGTCATGGGTCGGGGAGTATAATGAGACGTTGTTCGGGTATTGTTGGGTTCAATTTCGCCTCGCTATCATACATCAACGCCTCTAAAGTTACATGCCTGCTCGTATCACGCCATGTTCCGTACCACGATACCATTTTATGATCATGACTGGTCTGGATCATAATCTGCTAGTCCTTGATCATCAATGCAGTCGCCGGATAAAAGCCAGAGTCCTACTCTGGTAACTGTGAATGGAGGAGATCTAGCATGTTTAGTGGGTTGTGGTCCACTCCATCGAAATGACCCATCATGTCACCGTCGAATACCCAACTAGTCCAATCAGTGCTTTGCCATCCGTTCCTCTGGGTCTCGGTCCAAGGGATAGTTGCCGTTTCGTTGTTGGTTAGAGTCGTCTGCTGATCTTGCATCTCACTTTCCTTCACCTTTTGTAGCATATTGTTGAGCCCTCGCCCAATGTAGTGGGCTACATGACGGACACATTGACGGGTTTCATTTAGCAGAACGACAGTTCGTTCCATCAGCAGAATGACATCCTCGCCACGTAAAGAAAAGCTGGCTTGCTTCCAGTGTAGTTGCACCTTCATGAGAAACATGGATGCATATGAAATAGTCGTTAGAAGGTAGAGGGGCACACCAATGACCGACCGTCGCATATCGGGGTCATCAAGGATCAACTCCAATGCTGAAGACGCGCTTTGTATTGCCAAATTTACAAAGGCTCTACGCTCTGAAGATATCAGATACTGTGCCGATGGATCTAAGCCACGCAGGCATATCGAAAATAGTTGTAATCTAGCAAAGTGGTAATGTAGAACCACGCCTTTGGCTGGATAATTTGAGATGTGATGGTCAGGAACTGGATTCAGATGTTTGTTAGCGCTTGTTAATTTTACCACTCAACGAGACCCTGGAATTGCGGTTAGATGAATTTCTCCTTACGTAGTTGGCTTTCCCAATGATCCTTCCAATGGTTGAGGTCCACATCGTAACGCCGAAGGGCCTCAAACTCATCGTTAGCTACGAGCCTAGACCGATCCGAGCCGAAGGTATGGAACACGCGACTCAGGATGATAAAGACCCCAACTTGACTGTGTAAACGGAAATCGGCCTGGGTCATATCGGGAAGCTGTAGCAATGTTTCGTGGCTCGTGATCGTCGCGTCGTCGTGAATCACGGGCGGTCGTCCGTATGCGATGCTAAAGTGGTGATCACAGACATACAAAAAGTACCACAGCCTAGCCTTTTCAACATGCTCAGGTGATGCACCTTGGAGAGCTTTGGCGCAGAACTGGTGGAGCTTGAGCTCCGTTGCGATGCGCACGGCTAGCCCAGAAAGCTTCCAGCTCACGTCAGAGAGCCAAAAGGCTCCAAGACAAAGACCGCGGATATCGTCAAGGGAGTGATAGCGTTTGAACACCGACTGGCTAGTGAGCTCAAGAAAGATGGGGTAGCACCTATCGAAAGCTTGTCCTCCGTCTTGGGCATGCAATGCCGTTACCGCAAGAATAGCGGCCGTCAGAAGCGTTGATGAGTTGCGCGTCTCGGCTAGCGTCCTGTGAACTAGAGCAATGCCTCCCCACAGGTATGCATTGAGTGTTCCACAGAAAGTGGAGAAGAGTCCTTCAGCTTCACTGAGGCTGACTTTCCCCTGAGAGATGAAGTCGGGTTCCGAAGCTAGGGTCACCTTGGGGTGGACCATAGCACCGGGATCACTGCGAATGTTCCGTAGCTTGGTGACTTCAAACAGACTTGCCATTGGGGCATTACCGATGGCCTGTTCTTGCGCCTCGTGCATCTCCGGTTCTGGCGAGTTTTCTCTCGTCATAGCCGTTACATCGGATGGTCGTAGAGGTGAAGTTGCAACCGGGCTACCCTGCGGTGCCATGTGCCTGGGCAGTCCTGGGTTCTGCATTGCCATTCGAGAGTCTTGTGGGCTCAACGAGGGTTGGAGATGGACAGTCTGAGCCAAGTTTAAGTGCCTCTGGACATCAGCCAAGGCAGCCTGGAGGTTGCGGACTTGCATTTCCATCGATTCCTTCCACTGGTTTTCGTCCTCCAGCAGCGTCTGCAGACTCTTGTTCACGATGCAGTCCAGGCCAATACGAGCGCATCGGGCACATTGACTCTGGCCGAGTTCAATATCGCACTTGATCTTGCGGGTCTGACATTCTTGACCTATGCATTGCGGCGTTCTGGGTTAGCATCGGTCTCACCCACGAACCGTGGCTGCAGGGGTCCACTCACAAGCACGAATCTTTCGGGAGATTTTGGGCACTGGGCCGGCTGATTCGCGAGGGCCTCCATCTGCCGAACCTTCGAACCGCGTGCGCTTCATCGTCCTGGATGGAACGAAGTCCGCAGCAGGGTCGGTTGCTTGCAAGGTGGAGCAGAGCACGAAGCGGAACGATGACCGAGAAGTGATGAAGCTGGGGAGAACGGGACGATGACCGCAATGCGGGGGGCGAGAGCCAATACATAGACATTCTACGACCTCCTAGCGCCAATTCTGCCAGAGATCAGCGGTCATCTGCCCGCGCCGTCTCCACCCGATGCGACAGCAGTGGATCTCGCCCCGGTGTAAATGTTGTGTCCCAGCATCTTGAGCGTTTTCGAATCAAGCTCGGTATATTAATGTACGGGAGGATCGACCTGGTGCTGTTTTGTTGCTAAAGCATCTCAGCCTTGACTTGTACCATGCCAAAGCACCGGTTTATGCTGCTCACTTGAATCACCCGGTCTCACCTTCGACAGCGCCCTCACCCCAGCCAACACACACCATGGCATCCAACGCTGACGATGCGAAACGGGTCGGGTTCATTGGCCTTGGCGCCATGGGCCTTGGTATGGCATCCAATCTCCTATCAAGGTCTCGCTATCTTGTCAGAGGCTACGATGTCTACCAACCCAGTGTGCAGAAATTTGTGACCCAAGGGGGTAGCGCTGCGGAATCCGCCAAGGACGTCGCCGCGAATAGCGACCTGTTGGTCTGCATGGTGGCCAATGCACAGCAAATCGAGAGCGTCTTGTTTAATGAGCAGGACGGTGCACTGCAGGGTAAAACACATTCCAATTCAGACATCTTCCAAGCCGCTGACTTTGACTCCGATAGCGCTGCCAAATGGTGCCACTATTCTCATTTGCTCAACAGTTAGCCCTAGCTTCCATGAGACCCTCCAGTCTCGCTTTGCCCAGGCAGAGAGGTCGGATGTTCTTCTCGTAGACTGCCCCGTCTCTGGCGGCACAAAGCGCGCCGCTGAGGGCACATTATCCATATTTACATCTGGAACGCCCGAAGCACTATCTAAAGCTGATGAGATATTGCACGACATGTCGCAAAATTTGTACCTCATTCCTGGCGGTCTAGGCGCTGCTAGCAAGGTCAAAATGGTCAACCAGCTGCTTGTGGGAACTCACATTGCCGCCGCTGCCGAGGCCATGGGTCTTGCCACCAAAGCTGGCTTGGATACTCGCGAAGTCTACAAGATTATCACGAATGCCGCTGGTAGCTCATGGGCCTTTGAGAATCGTGTGCCACATATGCTCGATGGAGACTGGACGCCTCATTCAGCGCTGGATATTTTTGTTAAGGATATGGTATGCTTCCCTTGTCTGGCCTTTTCTTTGCATGCGCTAACTCGATCGTATAGGGTATTGTAGTGTCAACAGCTCGTTCGCTACAATTTCCAGTCCCTCTGGCGTCAGTAGCAGAGCAGTTGTACATTTCTGGATCTTCACAAGGATATGGAAGGGAAGATGATGCTGGTCTTGTCCGCATTTTTCTCCCCGAAAATCCCAACGGAGTTCAGTTGAGCGCCAACCGAGCCGCGCCGCTAACCAATCTGACCCCAGGCAGCACCCTGTTAGAGATCTCTAAAATTGGCATGATTGGTCTGGGTGCCATGGGGCAAGGTATTGCGTCGTCGCTGCTCCGGGCTGGCTACTCTGTCCATGGCTACGATGTAGTCGAGCGCGCCATTGACAAGTTCCTGACGAATAGTGGCAAAGCCGCCAAGGCCAGTTCTCCTGCAGATGCAATAATTGGGGCAGAACTTGTGGTCATTATGGTTCAAAATGCGGCCCAAGTTGACGATCTTTTGTTTGGATCTGCTAAGGGAGCTGAGTCCCTACTACCCGGCGCAACGGTGATTCTCAACTCTACCGTTCCCCCATCATACGTCAAGAGGTTGGCCAAGAATCTCGAGGGTTTGGAGAAGGGCATATCTCTTATTGATGCACCTGTCAGCGGAGGAGTTGCCAGAGCTGCAAATGGTACCCTAACGGTAAGTGGCTTTGAGAGACACGAACTTGCAACTCCTTTAGACTAACACTACCATAGGTAATCTGTTCGGGTGATAGCGCTGTGATATCCAAAACCTTAAGTCCTCTACACGCCATCACCGGTGTTTCAAGCAACCTCTGCCATGTTCAAGGAGGTGTTGGTGCTGCGTCTTCGGTCAAACTCATCAACCAGCTACTGGCTGGCGTCCACATTGCTGTCGCGGCGGAGGCAATGGCATTCGCTGCTCGTCTCGGCCTGGACACGCGTTCGCTTTTCGAAACCCTCAAAAGCGCAGCTGCTTGGAGCTGGATGTTTGAGAACAGAGTTCCTCAGATGCTCGATGCGGACTGGACAGCTCATTCAGCTCTGGCTATCTTTGTCAAGGACCTGGGAATCGTCTTGGATGAAGCCAAGAACTGCCTTTACGCGGCCCCACTTTCAGCTGCGGCTCACACTCTATATATCTCGGGCGCTGCTCGTGGTCTGTCGCACCAATCCGATGCGGGAGTTGTCCGGTTTTATGAATTGATGACAGGCATTACTGTTGCCGATCAGGCTGGCCCCAGCGAACAACAGAGCTCTTCCTCAATCGACGAGGAGTCCACCAATAATGGCATCGCAACGAAAAAAGAACCACAGCCTCTCCCCGCCAGAGAAACACTCGAGTCATTACCATCCGAATATGCTGCCGACGTTATCACTTCAATCCAAGCCGTTGTTGAAAGCGGAGAAGTACCTGTTCTAGTGGTACTCGACGATGATCCCACTGGAACACAGACCTGCCATGACATTGATGTTTTGATGACGTGGGATGCCCAGGCACTGGAAGCCGAGTTTGGACTCAACCCGAAGGGGTTTTTTATCCTCACAAACTCACGTGCTCTCCCATCCGCAGATGCACGAAAGCTCATTGTTGAGATTTGTGAGAACGTCAAGAAGGCTGCTGAGAAAACTGGAAAGACGGTTGAAATCGTTCTCCGCGGCGACTCTACCTTGCGCGGCCATCTTCCAGAGGAGCCGGAAGCTGCTGAGCAGGCCTTTGGAGAGTTTGATGGCTGGGTTATCACGCCTTTCTTCTTCCAGGGTGGACGTTATACCATCGATGATGTTCACTACGTCAAGGAGGGAGATGTCCTGGTACCAGCAAGTCAAACACCATTTGCTCAGGATGCTACTTTTGGATACAACAGCTCAAATCTGAGGGATTACATTCAAGAAAAATGCGGCTCTCGGTTTGACAGCTCCTCTTTCGTCTCAATAACTATCGATGATATCCGACTTGGCGGGCCGGAGCGTGTTTCAGAGGTGCTCCTCGCTGCATCCGCTGGACTCAAAACAGTTATTATTGTCAACGCGGCCGCTGAATCAGACATGCATGTATTCGTTTCTGGTCTGCTAAAGGCCGAGAAGGAGGGTAGGCGCTATCTCTTCCGCACCGGAGCGGCTTTTGTGTCTTCACGACTAGGAATAACGGGCATTCCACCGCTCACACTTCAAGACCTTCAGTCATCGCCGGTTGCCGCCACGCAACCCGGAGGCTTGATTGTGGCTGGATCATATGTCCCCAAAACAACAGCGCAACTGAAAGTATTGCGAGAAACACGGGGGGACAAACTGTCGGTTATTGAGCTGCAAGTCTCCAGTCTCATCGCCTCATCCGAAGCTGCGGAGTCCACTGCTTTGGAAGCTGCGAGCAAGGCGTCAGAAGAAATCGCAGTAGGCCGAGATGTTCTTATCATGACATCGCGAGACTTGATCAAGGGCCACGATGCTCTCAGCTCGCTCAATATTGGCTCCAAGGTCGCACAAGCTCTTGTTCGTATCGTCGAAGAAGTGCGCGTTAGACCACGATACGTCATTGCCAAGGGTGGCATCACATCATCTGATACCGCAACTAAGGGTTTAAAAATGAAGCGGGCAAGAGTCATGGGCCAGGCTGCTCCAGGGGTGCCGCTTTGGAGGTGCGATGAGGAAACGAGTCGTCACCAAGGAGTGCCGTACGTGGTATTTCCTGGAAATGTTGGGAGCGATGAGACACTCGCGAATATTGTAGAAGCTTGGGCGGTGTAAAATGCCTGCAATTGTATCGAATTACTTTTAGAATTACGAAGAATGATCACAAAATGTCATCAAGTCTTGAATCCGAATCTACGTTCACCTTTTGGGTAGTGTTATGCATTGGTCATCTCGAGTCGACCACCATGGACAACTAGTTACACAATCATACAACATATTAGTACAATTAGGTATATCGTTGTTTCTACAAAGTGACTGCGTCGGGTTCAATTGGCTGCAAGTCTCCCTTCCCTTTGAATGTTTTGAGAATTTGCGCCTGCTCTATCAACATAAACCGATCAGTTTGCGTCCCTTGGGTTGCCAGAGCTCTCCATCGGTCAAAATCTTCGGGGTTTCTCTTGTCGCCATGTGCCTCCACAGGATTCTCCCAATGTCCTTTCGAAAAACTCAAAAGCCCACTGATCGTGCCCTTGGTAATGTCGTAAACGAGGGACACTACAGTTCCCGTTTCTTCTAGCCAGCTGACTTGCCACAACTCTCCTGAGCGGACGCACTGGTACCCGGCGGTTTGGTAGTTGGTGCGACCAGCCATTGGGCCACCATGAATAGCGTAGACCACACGATCATGCGAGAAGAACCAGATTTCGTAGCGCCATTTCTCGGGATTTCCTTCGGCGTCTCGGGCGTCGTAGTCGTAGATGAGGTGGGTGTCCTTGATATCCTTGTCGAACGAAGGATCAAGGGGTGTATTTACTTGATAGGTAGGAAGGGGCATTTTGACGAATCTTCTGGTTTATGGGTCTGGATGTTGACAATAAAGGACTAGAAAGATTCGGGGACATTTCAGGGCATTAAATAGTATGATATCAAGGATGCGCGGGAGGCGTAGAAAGTGTGGATACAGAGGATTGTGGATACGCCTCCAAGCCTCAGGTGACTGTCAATCGCTGCGAACAACCAACCACCACGTGGTCCTTGCAACTTATCTTAGTTTCGGTCAAGGGCGGCGGGTCATGATACCACCTGTTTGATCCACAGCGTGGGATTTCGGAGATTCATCGGTGGCTCAGTTGATATTTATCTCATGTTGGTGTGCCGTTTCCGAGTAAGCCCAGGATCAGTCCCCAATCAACTATCCACTTTGGGAGGATTTCGAGGCTGCGGATGTTGCGGGCTTTTTTGATCTTCTTAATCCGCTGGCAATGCGGGTCGAGACATCACGTCATCCATCACCACCCCTTATCGATGCCAAAGTGGATTATGCCTTGAGCCTTGTTCTATCCTTCGCCTGCGGCACTTGGAATTGCCGCATGCTTATCCGGCGGTGTGTCTCTGAGCCCAGATCACACGAGCTATCAACCATTTTTGGTCGCGGTGATGTGATTGAATGCTAAAGAAATCTTGGCTGTGAGTGGGATTTGACGACCATTTTATTATGAAACCTTTTAGAACTATTAATGATTGCATACATATAAAAGGTCAGCTATCAGCCTTTATTTTCTTTCTCAATATCATTCTCACTAAACTCAGGCCTCACGACTCAAAATCGTTCCTGAGCTTCTGAATTTCTGCCAACCCAGACAATTTTGTCAACGATCCGTCCCGGAGCATGGAAACAGAGGCCCCTCCGGATTGTATCCGACCCGTGAACGAGCTCAATCTATGGGCGACAATAATAACAGTGTGCCCTTTCTTGGCGAATTCTTCATCTATTACATCATGAATCACTGATTCCGTTACCGAGTCCAGCGACGAAGTGGCTTCGTCCAATATTAGTATCGGCCGCGGGGAATTGTGAGAAGCGTGATCCGCGAAGCGGACGAGTGATGTGAAGGAATTGTTCTGAACAATAGCACGCGCCATTGCTAAAAGCTGTGACTGTCCGACAGACAGTGCTGGTAGCGACGAGAGCTGTTGATCTAAGGGGCTTCTCATATTGCCAGTGTGCGTGCTAGACAAATGAGCCCAGATGCCAACCTTTTGCAGAGCATCTTGGAGAATATCATCAGAGACTGACGAAGAAGCATCCATGTTGAAGCGAAGAGTTGCGCCTGGCATCAGGAACGGATCCTGGGGGACGGTGATAAAACATCGCTGGCGAACGAGCGACCGGGGCATGCGAGAAATATCTTCTCCATCTACCTCAATCGTTCCAGTGCTTTCAATAAGACGCAAAAGGGCCGAGATAATTGTACTTTTACCACTATATATCGTGCAATTAGTTAGCAACTCTCCCATTAAATACGGGATGGATTGACTTGCCTTCCAGTTCGGCCACAAATGACAAGCTTTTGTCCAGCAGGAATGTCGAGATCCACAGAACGAAGAACTGGGTTGTCCGAACTGCAAATCAAATCAGTAAATCTTTGTGTCATATTTTTGGGCCAATCACTAACTTATAGCCAGCTGTGAGACCTCTGATTTTAACCCTGCCATGCATTGGCCAAGCAGAGTCAGGTATCGCTGTTTCCCAAAGTTGGTCTTCTTGCGGAGTGTAAACATTGGCAGTCTTTAAGCGAGCAATGGCACCAAGTGAAATCTCCAAAGATGTCCAAGATTCTACGAGACGAACCAGGGTCGTGTTCGCTACCAGAATCAGATTCATTGCGACCCCTATACTGCCACCACTCGTCACATCGCTTTGTGTAATGGCAATACCAATGATTGAGACCGCAATTGTGCTGACAATGAGCTCTAGAACCAAATTTAGCCATCTTTGAAGGCATAATAAGGTGTAGAGCGGGCGTAACGAGGATTCGAGACTGCTCAGACTCTTCGTTTCCACGGCTGATTGCCATTTGAATGATCTAATCGTAATGATGCCCTCCACCTGAAAGACAGTTGTCAGTATTTTTCATTGATGCTTATTCGGATGGGGTAAATTACAGTCTCTAGAAAACTTGAGTACAACGCTGACTGCGACTCAAGCTCAATAACTCGAAGCTGTCGTGAAGTACGTAAGTACGCCCTTTGCACAAAGTAAACAGCGACCGTACAAAGCGGAAAGAATAGGAGGAGTAATCGCTGCACGTCTAGAAGCAGTGATATTTGTACTGCCATTTTGAAGATTTCTGGTTGCATTAGAGACGGATTCATGGGACGGGGTTAGGTCACAACTCACGAGTTGAAAGAGCTAAAAACGCAGAGGGGAGTTCCCTATCAACGAGGGCTATATCTTGTCCAAAGCTATGGTCATGTTAGTTATAAATACAAATCGAGCCAGTTATGGTTGTTGAATGGCATAGGAAATTGGTACCGGCTAAGTGTGACCCCGATATCGGTGGTTGAAAAGAAGGACAGTGGCGCTCTGTTACATGATTAGCATGCCAAAATTAGAAAAGTGTGATAAATAGATGCACCTGAATATTGTTTCAAGCAAAGACTGATGAAGCTTGCTCCCAGATCGAGGAGCTACGAGGATGAATGTGCTCCTGGAGGTCATTATGAGTTAAGGCATATCTTTGAGAGCAAACGTTCAAAGTTCATCTTACCAAAAAGACCCATTTGTAGACAACCAAGCAATGACCGTAAGAATTACATAGCCAGTCATATAATATGAAGAGCGATTTAATCCGTCTTCAGTCCACCATTTTATCCAGTAGTGGGGGACAGTAACAAAAAATGAGTAAGAAGCCGTGCAAATGACAAGAGAAAGGTAATTGAGAACGCCGGCCGACCTAAGATAGTAACCTAATCCCAGTTAGTTATTAAACTAGAGGATTGCAGTTAAGAGTTTTGGGTATGGTACCATAAAGTGAAACATCGCCTGTCTTACGACACAAGTCTTCTTCAGCATCCTGGTTGACGCGTGCCGTGACATGCTGTTTTGAAACAAGGTTATTGCGATCCCTAGCCTCAATAGTGTCCATGTGACTAAAAGAAAATTTGGAAATCTCATTTGAACTGGCTTTCATTTCGGCTGGAGTGCTTTGTTCCTGGATTTTACCGCTATTGACAAGCAGAATACGATCAGCAATATGGAAGTGTTGTGCTGTGAGAGTTTTAGTATAATTCAGTTATGTAAGCTGAACAATGATAGTTCATGGGTTGGACTTACCAGAATTTGTGATAAAGAACACAGTCGTTCCCGCATTTCTGAACCATCCGTGAGGCCCCATGAGATTATCAATTATCTTTTGCTCTGTTGTGCCGTCTAAGGCCGTGAGAGGATCGTCGAGAATTGCAATTTGACAGCTGGAATATAGAACGCGGGCCAAGGCCTATCGATAATTAGAAGAATTTTCTTGCGTGGCTAGTGTTCAAATATGAACATACCACACGCTGCTGTTGTCCACCAGACAGGTTCATGCCACGATTACCGATACGGGTCTTATCACCCTTAGGAAATTGTGCCAGCTCGGATCCAAGGCAGCAAGCATCGACCACATCCAGGTATCTCCGTTCATCAATGTTATCAGAAAAAGAGCAAATGATGTCTCTGACAGTACCTGCGGGTAGCCAGGCTCTCTGGTCGCAGAAAGCAATCTGTGCAGACGTCGTCGCTAAGCTTCCAGAGGTAGGAAGAACCTCGCCTAAAAAGAGCTTGGCTAACATCGATTTTCCGCCTCCAATAGGACCGCAACAGATTGTGATCGAAGATTGGGGAAGCTCAATGTTTATTTTCTGAAGAACCTGTGTTGCGCTTCCTGGAACAGATACAGTGACATCGATCGCTCGAAGAGCACCTGGGGTTACATCGGCTGCCCTGAATGTGGCGGTTTCATGTATCAGCTCTCTTTTATCCTGATATTGACAAGACAGCAGGTACTCTTGGATTCGGTCGAAGTTGGCGAGGGATGCAACAGCACGGGGTACTATTGTCATGATCATATTTGCCGGGTGGGTTACCACGGCGAGAGCGGCAACAGTTGTGAAGACAGTTGCCACATCTAGTACAGAGCCTTGAGCTATTGATTTGGCTGCATATAGCAACACCATGATGACGGGTGTAAATATCCCGTTGGCGTTTGCTTGGTTCAAGTCAGTAATAATGACAAATTGATTGAGTTTGTTTACTGTACCACTGGCATTGTAAGCAACACTCATCCATCTGATATGTTTGGATTTGCTTATCTCGCTCTGACGTAGATTTCTGATATACTCCATGATGTTTTCCGTTAAACCAATGGCCTTCAAACTTTTCATGGAACCAAGAACCGAACTAAGCGCTGAAATGCGGTCTTGGGTCGCCACGTTCCAATCCTTTTGTCGAGCGCGGATATTTTTAGCGACGTAGCGACTAACCCGAGAACAGACTTAAAACATGTTATTGATCAGAACGATCACCTGGATAGGGTAAAGTAGACTCACAAAGGATTATGACAAGGGGGACTGGCCATAGCCATTGAATCTGTGTCCCCAGGATGGTTAACCCGATCACAAGCTCTAGGAGCTGTCCCCAAGTTTCATGGAACATTGTTCCCGCATTAGCAACCCCAGAGATGTCAGTGCTCATGAGTGTAACAACCTTTCCGGCGTCAGTCACTTCGGAGTTCATGCTAAGTGTTTTGTTGTATATGAGCGTGGTAAGGGACCCTCGCATCATTAGCTGAAGCCTGTTCAAGCGATGTCGGTACACGGAAACTGAGATCTAGTGTTTGGTGAGAATTGACAGAAACCTCAACCGTCCAATCTGGGGTTTAACCTACTGGTAGACCAATGTATACAGCAATGGTGCTTAATAACAACCAAAATCCATCGCGGTCTTGGCCTGTCTCAACGTGAGACCGCGATATAAATCGAATGGTCTCATGAATGAGGATTGGTTGACTGCATCGAAAAACGACGAGAAACAGGCGAGGAATGATAATAGATAAGAATGGTGTGCGAAGTGACCGGACGAGAACTTTGACAAGTGACATTTTGCTTTCGGGCTTCGCTTCAAACCCCCAAGAATCGATCTGTTAGATAAAATTGAAACCACTTGTATGGAGTATTACGTACCTCTTCGATCCCACTGGATTAATATCGCATGCCGCAAACGACTTGGCTGGAGGCCAGTATCCAAATATGGAGTATCACCGACCCGCAGGGTGCTTTTAGTCCCTTTTGCTAGTATACTGTTCATCCACCAGAAGAATGTCGCGCTGAGAACACCTGATGTCTCTTCTGGGGACAGATTCTCACGTCTCGAGATCAAAATTGACTCTTTGCTTTGACATTCAAGTACCAGAAGAACAATTCGTGTCATGATTTCAACAAGAACAAACGTACTGAGCGAGAGCTCATAGAGTTGATCATTTGTTGGCCTGGGATACATCAACCAGATCAAGTTACACACTGAAGTAGCCAGCAAGTAGAGAACAGATAAGTCCGACGGTTTCTCGGAGAACCCATGATCAAGAATAGAGAGCCATGCCAAACCGATTGATCCTAGTAATGACAGACTCGTGGACACGAATTCCAGGGTGTCGGTGTATCCAACTGTTAGCATTGCAACCAGATAGCCCAGGGATATTATCGGCAAGGCAAGGGAGAAGCACTATGTGAGTAAGGGTCAATTCTTCCATCGCACATAATTGGGCTTCGGGTTCCGAGTCACTAACGAGCTTCGCACGACCTAACCAGCTGGGTATAACTTTAACGGTAGCGCGCCGATGGAGCCATATTCGTGGTAAGAGCAAAATCAGGAAAACAGTTGACGCTGCGATTGAGAAAACGGGAGGACCGAAGGCCCCGTGGTATTGCAACAAGTTTGCCATCTTGAATATTTGGTGATGAGAGTTGCGACACAGGCGCCTTTGGAAACAAGCGAAGATAAGGAGGTTGGCAGGCAGACAGGTAAGGATGATGTGGCGTTATTCCCGGTTGTGGTGGCGCATTCTTGTTGGTGAGATTCCCCCCTGCACCCCAATAATAAAATCCTGGCAATCACGTCATTGAATTATCGGAATAGTTTCTTGATGGAGCGTATGGCACATTTGATCAAGGGTCTTAATATTCAATTGAGTGTGGATCCAGAATACGATGCTCGTATTGATCCTTGCTGCCTCCGAACCGCTTTGTTCTGGGAGGGGTCATATCTCTCAATCTTACACCGCCTCTAACTAAGTCTAGGATAACGATACATCAAGGGTTTGTAAAACTTCGGTCGCAATCGAACATATCTTTAAACGGCGCAGGCCTGAAACTAGATGAATGGGGTCCAAATTTCTTTGGTTGGTCGTACGGAGTATATATCGTACAGCTTAGCCCTTTGGTGTGATTAATGTTTTGCTCCAATAGAAATAGACGTAATCTGATGCAAGCAAAACTGGATTTATTTAAAGGAACTTCAGGACTCTAGGCTGAAATCCTTCCCTTCGTATGTGCCTGATCCGTTGCGTATTGGCAGACTTCTCGCACTTTTCTAAAGCATTGCATCTTTGAGCCTACCATGTAACTATTCTTCGATAAATGAGAACCAGCAAATCAATCTCCGGTCGGGTATTACGTCGGCGATAGTGTCTAGCCATCATCGCCGCGGATTGGGCTGGCTGATTCGTGACTACGGTCGACTATGGGCTACACTCAGTTCAAAGCAATAGGCAATCAAATTCTTACGAACTATTATATCGATCTACAGGTATTGAGTGAAATACCAAGCGTGTATGGCTATCATTTTCGACACCTTCATTTTATTAACATATCTCATATTGTTAAGTAAGCTCAACCCCCCAAATAATAAGCAATTGGCAAGATCAGACCAAAATAGTGTACATTAAACTGGATTTAAGGAACCGGGTGCTCCACTGGACCTTTATTCTAAGCCTCATCATCCATTACATCATCGCAATACGCCTCTCCTATGAACTGAAAAAGCTGTCTGAACTGTTTTAGTTGGTATCGACCTGAGGATGAACGGAACATCAAACCCACGAGCCACAAAGATAATATTATTTACCTCCATTATGTGCATGCGCATACCTACATTCCCTTCTTAGACAGAAATCTCCTTTTGCCTGCGATGGGAGATAGAATTCTCGTTCTTATCGCATGTGCATACCACTTGACCCAAATGACCACAGCCGTCTTAACTCGTTAGTAGGCATGACTCAAGCGCCATTTCACCTCAACTTTGTTCTGCCGAGCTTGACCGCCTGCATCATCTGGCGCCACCATACCGAGCCAACTTCGGGCACAGCACCCCAACAGCAATTTTCAGTTAACGATTAACAATAATTAATTCTCCCAGTTCTTTTGTGTGAAATAGCTGAACTATTTTCGATTCCCAATCACTTATCCGACATGAAAATGGAAAATTCTCGCATCATCTCGATGGAATTTGCCACGAGTGGAAGGGATGACTGCTACTACAGAATTCTGACCGGAGCCAGCGTCAAATACATCACTATCCAAGCTGGAGCGCTGGACGCAGATTCCTTGCTGGATATGCCATTGAATTTCCAGAGCATACTTCCCCCTTTGCCTTATCAGGAAGAGCACTGGAAGACTGCATTCATTTCTCGCATCATGGCATCGGATAAATTGGAATACAAGTTATCCAGCCAAGAACTTCCAGGGGTAAAGGCTGCTTGGCATCCAAAGATGGTGAATTTCCTGGATCTTCAAAGAACCGACCAACTCAGCATGTTGGCCCAGGAGTGCGTCTGGGGAAAGGACGCTACCGACAGCCATCCACTGTCCGAGCATGGACATAGCCATCCGCCTATGATTGCTAAAATTGCTCTGTTCCCTTGGGAGATCAGATATATTGAGATCGAGACAGACATCTATCGACTCCTTCAACACTCCAAAATTGCACCACGGTTTCTGGGCCATGTTCATGAAGAGGGAAGGGTGGTCGGGTTTCTCATTGAGAAGCTGAACAGTCAACCTGCAAGTCAAAATGATTTTTGAAATATGCCAGAGAGCACTAACCTCTCTGCATAATTTGAAAATTTTACATGGGGACTGTAATCGGTTCAATTTTCTTGTCACTTCTGATA
Source organism: Cylindrodendrum hubeiense (assembly GCA_014621425.1). Classification (NCBI taxonomy): domain Eukaryota; kingdom Fungi; phylum Ascomycota; class Sordariomycetes; order Hypocreales; family Nectriaceae; genus Cylindrodendrum; species Cylindrodendrum hubeiense. The sequence goes on along the minus strand of JAANBB010000047.1, from coordinate 39,340 downwards.
AGAGGGTTAACCTCATTGACTTTGAGAGAGCAAGGGTAAATGCAGAGAATGAAGCATTAGCTATCGAAATGAACGGCTTAAAGGCGGGGTTAGAGGAGAATGATGGCGAGGGGGCTGGTTTCATTGAGTTGGAGGAATAATACCGTCCCATGAACGGAACGGAATGCCACAAGGACTGGAGGCTTACGTCTAAGACAATATACTAGTTACTACTGAGGCAAAAGATCTAGCAGTAACCGCACTCTCCGTGATTACTGGGTCGCCTAAATCCGTATGAAAAAGCCTTCATCTCTGTCCCAAAGTCCCACTTCCACATTACCCAAAATATCATTCAGACCTTCTCACACAAATTGTTTTTTCTTGATTACTCTACCATCTTTTCTTTTTATCTGCTTCAGCCACAATTATCCCCTTCCTAGCGGTGTGTTGTGGTGCTTTTTCTTTGTTGGGTCTTCCTCTTTGCCACACAAACTAGTTTCTCAGAGCCTTACAATGATATGTGAATTGCTAACTAATGCAATATAGCAAGTTCTTAAAGGAAGGAGCTTTGGACAAAAGCCTGCTGCTACTGTAACAATAACTCTGTCGGATATTGTAGGGCGGTGCTGTTGCTGCCGGGTTATATGTTCTCGGTAATGTGAGGCGAAGAACGGAGCACTGCGATGACTAAATGTAGTGAATCATTTTGGTCTATCGAGATGACACATAAGCCTCCGTCTTATTCTAGCTTCCAAATACAGAAGAGTTTCATTACAGCCAAATTCAAGAACATTACCAAGGGATCAAAAATAGAGATCACGTCCCCAAGGGACGCCCAGGGCTAACTATTTGGCCGAGGTTGCCGAAATATGAACACGCGTATCTCTACGGCAAACACATTTTCTACCTGACCCTTGACTCCAAAGGTGGTGAGAGCTGCTCTCGCGATTTTTTCTCTCGAATACCACTCAGGAATTTCCATCGTCCCACACTACAGTGCACGCCATTTTTGTCGTGCCTGCAATACGAGCATGGATATTCTAAGTAGCGCCAGCGGTCCTGGACAACCATTACGTCCGAGGTAGATTCGTTCCCCGCATCCCCACGCTCCATCCCCGCATCCCCCCCCTGCCACACGTGAGATGCAGTGAAGTGGCCCAGCGCGTTAGATCTGTCCGCAATCTTGGATTGCAGCTTCCGGACTCTGGCACTGATCACTGCCGATACCTTACGGCACACCACACAGCCGCTAGGACCATCTCCCAGTTCTCCTTTTTGTCGCTATATCAAGGGCCAGTATGCCAGAGCTAATCGGGAACTGGCTTCATTTTAGCGCTCGCGAACCAAAGCGGAAGCGAGCCGAGCTGGTCTGCGTCTTCTGCCACTCCAAGAAGATCAAATGTGACCTTCAAGTGCGCACCCCTTCCTTGCCGCTGAGTCGGGTATGCGGAATGAATATTCACTAATTTCCCGGCTTCAGAATCGCAAAAATCAGGGCTTTGATAAGTGCAGCAACTGTGACTGTCCAGATCGAGATTGTCATCTCCGCCCCTCGAAGCGAGGAAAACATCGTCCCGTAGCCGCTACTCCTCATACGCGTCGGGATTCAACCAATATCGACTCGCCGCCAGGTAAATACGAGGCATTGTTCCATACAGCTATCATTGACTGACCAGTCGACCCAGGCCAGGATGGAAATTTGGCTGAGGAGTTGCCCGATGATCCGATTCCTGTGGACATTGACGGACCTCAGAATCAACTCCAATCCCCTTCATCACTACACGATGATCGCATTCCAACCACCGCTCATTCCAATTCAGCTCAAGCGTTGCCTGCTACCTTTAATCCTCAGCCACCTCAAGCAAGCATCTCACCAACTGAAGATACTTGCCACAGTCATGCTGGAGATGTCGATACTGGCTTTCTCCAGGTCTACGGGCCTGAGAACCAGCTAGACGCCGAGCAGCAGGAGCTTGAAGCAATTATTGAGATAAGACACCATGTCTCCGACACACCACAAAGAGGGCTTCAACAAAGCTTTGCGGAGACGTATTGGGAATATTGCTATCCATGGTGCCCCGTCCTCGATAGAGCCACCATCATGGGCGACATTGCACGATCTCCCATGCTTGAAAATGCCCTTGCATTGGCAGCAAGCCATATACAGCCTCCACTAGTACCACATGATGGTCCGGCTAAGTACTATGATAGAGCAAGGACTCTTTTTTACAATGACGAGGAAGCCGATGGTCTTACCGCATTGAAAGCGTTGACTTTGTTCTACTGGTGGGCTCCTCGTCCACCTTCGACGGCCCACAGGCATTCGTCCTGGTGGTGGACTTCAGTCATCATCAGACACGCTCAGCAGATGAACCTTCACCGCGAACCGTCGGAAAATCATCCTCTCAGAGACAGGATGGACTTGAGCTTACGACGACGAATTTGGTGGACAGTATTTGTGAGTATAACAACATAACATACCCTTCGTATATTAACAGCTTTTTATCAGGCCCGAGAACGTCTGACAGCGTTATGTCAGAGTAAGCCCTGTATCATCGACCCAGACGACTGCAACATCCAAGAGCCACAACTCCTGGACTTCCCTAGTGACCATATTTCTCAGCATAAAGGACAGATCTTCATCTACTGGATTCGCCTTTGTGCCATAGTGGGCAGGGTAGCTAAATACTTATCGAAGTCGTCCAATTCGGCTTCGTATCCATTTCCTGTCGACCTTCAACAAGAACTGCTTGAATGGGTTCATTCACTGCCTCCGGAGTTACAACTACCAATCGGCTCGGCAACCACCGAGTCCTTCGATCGCGATGTTCATCAACTTCACCTTCCCTATCTCACCACTATCATCATCCTGCACCTGAAGCAATCCGCCCACGATCTTCCGCAGGCCCTACCACCAGCAATTCTGGCGGCATCTTGTATAGCACGAATACTGAGAGACATTTTATCGCGCGGTAATGCCCGTTTTCTGATGGCAATTACCTGTTGGTATAGTGGAACGGCTTTCATCGCCCTGCTGCAAGCCTGCAGGATTGAGCAATTTGCACAAGAAGCTGAGGAAGACCTCGATGTGCTTACTCATGCTGTTGGACAACTTCAGCAAATGTGGGCTTCGGCCAACGTTATCCGACAAGGATTTGATCGTCTGCGAAGATCACGCTCGATATCCGCAATTGATAACACAGCAAGAAACTTGGGGTTTAATTCGAATGATCAGAACCTCTCATCCATTCCCATCCATGGTAATTCGCACGACTTTGAGATTCAGTCAGCAACATTGGGTATGCCTGATTCGGCCGACGCACATGACTGGACATTACTCTTTCCTTTCGTCACCCATTCTACAAGCCGAATAGCGAAATGTCTTCTGTCAAATAAAGAGCAAGGAACGGGTACACGAGGATTCCCATCCCCAGAGAATGCGCAATTCCACGAAACGTTATTCAACCAATACCAGGACCTCCTCGAGCCTTTTATGGATTATCCCATAGATTTCTCGACTATGAACTTTCAGGGTTAGTTAAATTAGGCATAGACTGTTAAAATGATGTTAAATATTTCTTGTCACATAGATTGAGATGGTATACTGGGGGTAAGAGAATGATTTTTCTTTCCAGGTGTCTACATCGTACATTTATGAACAGGAATAGCAAGGCAATTTATTGACATAAGAATTCTATGCTAATAAATGTCGGATTCATATGTCGTTCTCAAATAATATAAAGTTTAGGAGAATGTCTGAGTGCCAACCTATTTAACTAGCGTCTCTGCCTTTTCAACATACCACGATAAATCACTCTTCTCGTCCATCTCAAATTCAGTAAAACCCGAACCCATGAACCGGAAAGGATTCGCTGTGTTGTATGTGATCTCGAAATCCTCGCCGCGGATCTCGCTGAGCATGCGGTTGAACAAATGTGCGCTTCCACCAAATAAGGCTGTCACCCGCCCGTCAACTCGATTTCTCTTGTACCAGCTCTTACAGCCGCCGCTCCAGACCAGGGTCTTGTGAACTTCGTCGCTGTACTTTATGAAAGCATCCACTTTCTCCTTCTTTGGAGTAACATATCGAATATCCTCGGTCGCCATCTTCTTGACCCATTTCACGAAGTAGTCACCGGTCCAGTTAAGAGACTCGACCAGTGACCCATGACCACCTAGACAATTTGGGCCCATCATCATGAAATAATTGGGAATCTCCGGGACTGCTACAGAAATGTAGGACTCGGGATCTTCAGCCCACTTTTGCTGCAAATCCACGCCGTTTCTGCCCACAATCGGGTATCGAGGACGATGGGAGACATCAAAGCCCGTGGCGCAAATAACTTCGCAAGGTCAGATACAAATACAAACTATTGCAATAACTGAAGAGGGGTTCATATGTTAACTTACTGACGTCACACTCGTATACTTTCCCATCGGCAGTGTGGATGGCATTGTCGGTGACCTTAGTGATGCCACTGTTGGTCAGATGACAGTTTGGCTTGAGAAAGGATTCTAAGTATCCAGGGCCAGGGGTTATTCGACGGCACCCAAGCTCCCACTTAGGGATAAGCTTCTCGCAGAGAACCGGGTCGTTGTTGAGCTTCGAGGCCATCTGCTCTGCGGCTACTCTCATACCCTCCTGGTTATTCTCGCCCTTCATGAAGATATAGAAGGACTTGTTAGTACGCGAAATGATACCCTTTCTGTGTTGGAGGTGGTAGTCTGGATTTTGGAATCGCATTTTCTCCTCCTCCGTGTAACATGGGTTTGGGTCGTCATCCTCACGTCCAAGGTGCTTCGATGGAGGAGCTCGATAATAAACCCAAGCAGGGCCCCGGATAAAGTTTTTTACATCGGTTCCCGCCAGTTTTGCCATCTGCGGAACAATTTGGATACCCGAGGATCCGTTTCCAATAACTGCAATTCTCTTGTGAGAGTAGTCATAGCTGTGGTCCCAACTGGCTGAGTGCGTCAAATGTCCTTTGAAGTCCTTCAAACCAGGGATTTCAGGCCACGATTCGTGGCTAATTTGATGAGTCTGGTTAGTGAGGTACAATCAAAAAGGCAGAGTCAAACGTACACAAGAACTCCTTGGGCAGATATGAGTACATTGCAATACTCATCTCGTTGCTTGCCCTGATGCTGGACAGTCACCTTCCACTGACCCAATTCCTCCTGCCACCAGGCACCGACAACTCTGGTGTCTAGCTGGAGGTCTCGATCCAAGCTCCATTTCTTAACTGTGTGCTTCATATAATCTAGAATGTCTGCTCCGCTGGCGTAGAATCTGCTCCAATCGGGATTGGGGTCAAATGGAAACGCCTTCCAATTATGTTAGAACCCCACATGCTATATCCAGGCCACTTGGAAGTAGCTGGCGGAATAAAACTCACATAGATATGCGCGGGTACATCGCACTGGACGCCAGGGTAGTCATTGGCAAGCCAAGTTCCGCCAACATCTCTGCGAGCTTCGAAAATTGTATGATCAACAATGTCGCGCATCTCTGGGAAGCGGTGTTGGAACTTGTGGGCCATCAATAGACCAGAAAACCCGGCGCCAATGGTAAACACTTTGAGCTTTTTGGGTGTGTAGGCGAATTTAGTTGTGAGCTTGAAGGGATCTTCAACTGTGCCATTTTCGGTGACATTGGTATCAGCAGCACGCCGAATTCCATTCAGGTTGCTGAGAACCTCAGGGAGCTCTGCTGAGGGGAAACGCAAGATATCACCTCCATCAGGGATTGGTGCCGGATTTTTAGGGACTGGAGCGTCGACAAAGGCCGTCATGATTTGGAACGACAGCGGACCAGGCGACGAAGAGAGAGAAATATTCGATACCGTTGTTGGGATTGGGTGTGAGATGGCAAGGTACCCACATGCAATCAGGCGACAGTATCGTTGAACAAAAGATAAATCAAGCTATCAAGCACTTCAGGTGAATGGGTGGCTGCCAGTAGGGTTACTCAGTTACTGTATCTCCGTTAAATGGTTATGGAGATACTTTGGCCTCTTCAGTCAAGGGAAACAATCGTCCGGCAATTCACGAAATGGGCGACTCGCTCTAGCATACTCTCCATCGGGCCAGATGCCGATACCAAGGGTACCGTGCTATTTCCCACTGCCACGGCGTGATTACTCAATGTCCGGCAAAGAAGTCATGTGGCTATAGTCTGGTGGAGCTCGGTATTAGAGAAAAAGTGGACACGGCTGTCCTAATTTGGATTGCCGGTGAATAGGGAAAAGCATCCCGAAGATGAACGCGGGGTAAGATGTAGGGTAGTGTATCACAATGTGGGCAGGATTCGCGGTCTAAGCCGACTTCCATCACATATTACTGACGTTACTTGCAAGTTGAGATAGTGCGCGATACTTGCTCAATTGCTGTATCGCATTTTGTCATACTTTTCACATTATCATACTACTTTTATCTATTGACTGACAGAACCTGTTCCGTCAAAAATCAGTCACGATGCCCCTCCCTCGATATACCTACAATGGCCCACTAGACTGCACCATTCCTCCTAACCGTGACAATGTCCGCCAAAAGTCTGTTATAATCACAGGAGGTGCGAATGGCATGGGAGAGGTTTGCGTTCGTGAATTCGTCGCTGCAGGTGCCTTTGTCACATTTGCCGACGTCGATGAGAAGCGCGGAAAAGCTATTGAAAAGGAATTGAACACCAATCATGTTTGCTCTGTTTTCATCAAATGCGACATCCGTGATTGGGATCAGCAAAAAGCCATGTTTGAGACAGCCAAGAGCAAAAGTCCGAACAACAGTGTTGACATAGTCATTGCCAACGCTGGGATTAGTCGCAGCTCCGGCGATAGCCTGTGGAACTTGGATGGTAGGTTTGCTCTGGCTTCACTACACAGCAAGGAATATTATAGCTTAATATTTCCCCCTTGCTCAGAAGAAAGTAATCACTGATACATCTTGATCGTAGACCCGAACCAGGAGCCAACTAAGCCCAATCTGAATATCGTCAAAGTTAATCTGGAGGGTACCTTGTATACGTGGAAGCTTGCCGTGCACTATTTTAGAAAGCAGCCTGATAACGAAGAGAGGGATCGATGCTTTATTATCACAGGAAGTATGGTTGCATGGATTGACTCTCCGGTAAGCATGTTCTTCATCCGTCCTTTGATCAGCTGTTCCATGCAAAATACTGAGAACAGTGCTAGGGCAACTGGGAATATACAGCAACAAAGTATGGACTGAGAGGGTTCATGAGGACCGCACGACGTTCCAGCTTTGAGCAAGGCATTCGTATAAATTATGTTGCCCCATGCTGGATCAAGAGTGCCATTCGTACCGCAGAGTATGAAAAATGGCTGCTTGACCGTGGAGTCGAATTCGGAGAGCAAATAGATGTGGCCGCCTGCATGATGAGAATTGCAACTGACAAATCGATAAATGGTAAGAAACTTCCTTTAAACGTTGATCCTCACTCGCCATTCGCAATATTGCCTATTCATTAACTATATCAAGGGCGCTCACTTGCGATCACACCTCGCTCCATTGCTAAGGAGGGGTTCCAGGACATCGATAGAGATGATTATAAGGACACTAAGGAGGACGAATATTTCAAAAGGGTTCAAGAGTCTCAGCTCATTATAATCGAGGACAAATGGCTGGATGGTTATAAAGTCAGGACGTACAAAGAATAAATTGTACTGCTTGTCTATTTGTTTTCATCTTCTGGATCTTCTTGAATAAAGTCAATATATATCAATAATCACACAAGCAATACCTCTCAAGTAAACTGGACGTTATGAATCCTTTGTAGACATGATGGGAGAGACTTATCCAATAAATACCGAAACTCATTCCATTTTCACTGCGGCAAATCGAGGACAATCATGGATTTAATAGAGTATTGTAATATCGACTTCGTCCATCCTGCTACCCTCTGTTTTTATGGTTGTAACTTCTCAGCTAAAATACAATTACGTATTCTTTTTCTAGTACTAAGTCGCGGTTAAGAACTAGATTACTACAGCTTTGTACCTTGTTTCCTCCTTGCCTCCTTCTCTCTGTCTCGGAGTAATCGCCTCAAAATCTTCCCACTTGGACTCTTGGGGATCAAGTCAACAAATTCCACACCACCTTTAAGACACTTGTAAGGGGCTTTGTGATCAGCAACGTATGCCATCACCTTTTGGGCAAGGTCCTCGTCTGAAATTGATACCGCCTCTGGCGACTTCACTACGAATGCCTTCGGGACTTCTCCAGACCTTTCATCATGTGTCTGAATAACTGCACAGTCGGCTACTGCAGGGTGCGATAGTATGTGTGCCTCGAGTTCTGCCGGTGCAACTTGATGGCCCTGGAATTGTCAATATCTGAATTTTTAAAGCAATAAGAAGGCAAAGTTCTATGAAACTCACCTTGACCTTGATCAACTCCTTGATGCGATCAACGATAACAATCTGCTCGTTTCCAGAAGGTGCCAACGTGACAAGAGCTTCGTCTCCAGTTCGAATCCATCGGCCATCATCATGGTAGACAAATGTCTCTGAGGTTGCTGATTCATTGTTCAAATAACCCAAGACGACCGCCGGGCCCTGGACGAGAATTTCACCAGGCTTCTCGTATTCAGTTATCTCTCTGCCCTCAACGTCAATTATTTTTGCTTTTGTTCCTGGTAGCAAAGACCCTGAAGCCCTTGCATACACGTCATGCTCACTGGGTGAGGTAACAACAACGGCAGTTTCCGTCATCCCTAACACATGTCAGTAACGGAATCTTGTTTGTGCGAGTAGGTTCCTACCATAAGCTTGAGCTATGGTCCATGTTGGGTACATCTTTTGGACCTCATCAATAGTCTCATTACCTAGCGGAGCAGCACCGCTGTATACAAAACGAACACTGCTTAGGTCATATTTTTGACAAATTTCCTTGTTGCGCAGCATATTGATAATGATTGGAGGCACCTGATTGAGGTTAATTCCTGGGATCAACATTCGATCTCGGGTTACATACCACTAGCAGCTGCTCGATTTTATGCTTCTGAATTGATTCCAGAAACCATCGAAATTCGTACTTCGGCAACACAAAAATCCCATCACCGCGCCATGTGCAGCTATGAGCAACGACGATGAGTCCGTATATGTGACTGAATGGGAGAAAACCAAGCACGTTTTGCACTCTCACGTCTCTCTGCTTTCTCGCCACAGACTCGTATGTCACATGCTGTAGAATATTAGAAATGACATTCCGATGAGAAATCATGACCGCTTTCTGATCGCAAAGTTAGTCGAAAAGGTTCCGTTTAGTGATCATGTTAAACGCACCGGCAGCCCCGATGTGCCACTGGAGTAGCATAGAAAGGCAGGTTGGCGAGCTCCTTGGCCTTTTGTCCATTTTAAGGACTCCATTTCTTGAAGTTTGGTGCCTTCCACAATCAGCTCTTCGATTGTCGCGTAGGGTATCACTGATTTGGTCTCATAACCAGGAGTCTCCAGAATGAATACATGACTCTCTGGAATACCAGCGCCTCTTGCAGCTTGCAGGGCCGTTTTAAGCAACGGCATGCATGTAATGACTGCCTTTGCCCCTGATGATACTAGTTGATGTTGCAATTCTGCAGCAGAATAAACAGCATTTGCAGGTGTTACAATTCCTGATAGCCTGTGCACGCCGTATACGGCCGTGATATAGTCGATCTGATGACTTGGTGAGCAAACTTGCGAAATTTGACTTTTTGTGCATCGCTCACAGTGTTGAAGGCAAAAATAGCGATGACCTTTTCCCATGCCGTTCCTTCATTAGGTAACCACCCTAGTCGTTTAGAGTATGCTTTGGCTAGGGATTCGGATCGTTGAAAAAACTCTGCAACTGAGTATGTGCGTCCAGTGAGGGCGCATGTGAACGGGTTTCGGCTTTCTGATAAAGGACATCGCCCAAGGTCTTCTCGCCTCATGAACTCTGCAATCGATATCGAATCAGGTGGGTCTATAGTTGAGAGTTAACACCATTGGTTTTCTAACGGAGAAGAAGTAGTGTCTAAGACGAACCTATCGGGAGCTCTGGCACCCATTTAGGAGGATAGAACACCATTTTTCGGAACTTGTACTCAAATCTCTAGATCATCTAATTTGGGGTACGTATCAAAGTATATTGTTCGATAGATGCAACTAAAATGACCGGGATAAAGTCACGACTTGTCTAGACTTATGTACTACTACATCCACAGTTCCCATAGTGGGGTGTGTACATACTCAAGGGCCCGGGGAGACGCAACAAATAAGCTGGGGGTACTACTTACCGGAACAACAGGGTCGACACTCTCGTTTACAAACAGGTTGCACAAAGCCGAAGCGAAGGCCCCCGAGCGCTAGGCGAAATGATGTCAAGGAACTGCGACGGCTTGACCGAAATAAGTATGCCGAATGACAACCGAGTTCGCCCGGCTGACCCGGAGCTAATAATCGCGGGGCAGCATCCCCGCCCTACCCAAGCCTCTAAGCAACAGCCTAGGTAGCACGGTTGTATACAATGACAATTAATTGATGTCATCGATCTCTAGGCTTATTGTTTCATTCTGAATAGCTTAAGTGCTGAGAATAAAACACTTACTTCTTGCGACGCAACGAGAGATATTGCTCCTTCACCACTTGCCGAGAAAATCAATAGGCAGCAAGGACTCCTAAAACATACTTGACTAAAAATGGCAATCGAAATCCCCAAGACCATGTTTGCATGGAGGAAACACAAGGGAAACCCGGAACCAGTAATTTCAAGCTCATCGTAATTTTGGTCTAGGCGGGAGGTAACTGATTCACAGATCTGGGAAGAAATCCCTGTGCCTCGGCCACCACCCACAGGGATTCTTTGTAAAATGATAGCTTCTGCAGGTAAAGTCTTCTCAATTTACGTTATTATCCGTCCCCAACAGCACTATATTTATCGTGTTGTATTCTTATCGTATAATGGCAGTGTGCCGTAGTGACCACTCACTCCTCACAATCGATAAACAACCCGAATGGTTTCAGGAGAAGTTCACGTTGGTAGGTTGAGACATTCTTATAAGATTCGGCGTTTTTTTTTAACACGTTGCTGATCATAACTCTGTTTACAGGGCCACGAGGGCTGTGGGAGGATCGTGCAAATCGGCACAGAGGTCAAGGGTTCAAATCTTCGAGTGGTAAATGAGAAAGCCTCATGTTCTTAAGTTGGCACGACTGAAAATATTTAGGGTGATCTGGTCGCTCTTCATGCCGTTCCAGGCTGCGCCGGGGAAGACTGTCCCGAATGTTCGCGAGACCTGTCGCAGATATGTGAGAGAGGCCACCATTCAGGAATTGGACAAGACGGCTTTTACGCACCATACGCCACCATTGACATAAGAGGGGCCGTCCTCGTTCCAGATGGTATGTAGGTGCTTATAGATCTGATCTATTAGTCCCAATGTTATGAAGAAATTATTCCTTACTCATATCCCATAGGCGTAACACCCGCTGAAGCAGCTGTGGCCACGGACGCAGTTAACACAGCCTACCACGCAATTCACAGAAGAGGTGAAGTCAAGAAGACGGAGACAACCTTTTTGTTCGGATTGGGTGGGCTCGGTTTCAACGCCTTGCAAATTGTCATGGATATTGGAGCCAGGGTTATTGTCTGCGACATCAGAGAAGATTGCCTTGAGAATGCAGCGAAACTAGGTGTCCCAGCAAGTGATATTGTCCCTGCCGGAAAGTCGCCGCAAGAGTTCGTTGTGGAAAATGGTCTAGCCGGGAAAATCGACACAGTCCTGGATTTCGTGGGGACTCATCAGACGTTTGAAGACTCTCAACATATTGGTAAGTTGTATGAAAATGTCTATAATTCAGTTTGCGGAGTTATCTAACGGTGTGGGCTTTATTCAGTCCGACGCGGCGGCAAATTGCTATGCATTGGAAGTCTGGATACGGAGAATACCATCCACATGAAGATTGGGACTCGCAAGAGACTGAGCTACATATTTTCCTACGGCGGACAGGTTAGGGATCTTGAGGAGGTTCTTCAACTGATTAAAACTAGGGCTATATCGCCGCAAGTCGAAGAAGGCAGGCTAGAGGACTTTCCTGCAGTTCTAAAAGCGTTAGGTGAGGGAAAGGTGAAGGGCCGGATGGCTTTGATGCACGAGTAGTTACTTCTGAACTCGAAGCACACTATATCTACCATTGTTCAGGCGACACAGATTGACAAGAGTTACACATCTTTCAAATTTATTGCAATAGCCTCAACTTTTATATATTTCATCCGTTTACACTTGCGCTGGCGGGCATTCCAATGCCAACAGCCGCTGTGGCGCCGGCATCCACGGGGAGGATTGCCCCCGTGATCCACCTAGCATGATTACTAGCTAGGAACGTAACTGCACAAGCGCAATCCCAGCCGGTACCCTCAGTCCCAAGTAAACTTCTCGCCTTCCTTGCCGCCCTCGCTTCCTCCGTCATTCCTCCAGCATACATCATAGGTGTATAGAGCATCTGTGATGAATCAGTCCATGTGTAAGATCTGAAATGGGAAAATAGCTTACTCCGGGACAAACGCAGTTGACTCGAATGCCGTCCTTGGCATGATGTGCAGCCATGGCCCTGGTCATATTGACTACAGCGCCTTTGGAAGTTGGGTACAGCAAATGCGGTGTGCCCCCTTTGAGCCCAGCCACGCTTCCCATGTTCACAATGGATCCTTTCATTTCTCCTTCGTTACGTCTCATGGCAGGAATCGCATACTTCGACATGAGCACCATGCTCGAGACGTTGATTTCCAGACTTTTTGCCCAGTGCTCCATATCCACGTCGACCGCGGTGCCTGGTGCACCGGCAATTCCGACGTTGTTGACCAGGATATCTAAGCGGTCAAACTTGGAAAGTGCAAATTTCACCACTCCTTCACAATCGGTTGGTGATGTGACGTCTCCTTGGAAAGGGAGCGCTGTTCCACGACCCGTCTCAGAGTTGGCCATTTCGGCGGTCTTTTCTGCCCATGGCAAATCCATATCCAAGCAAATTACATTGCAGCCCTCGTCGGCCAACATGATGGAGATTGCACGACCATTTCCAATCCCATCGCCAGCACAGCCGGCACCTGTGACGATGGCCACCTTGCCCTTGAATGAGCGAGAAGGGGGGGTTGCTGGGATATCCGATGACATTTTGGATTGTTTCCTTTTCAGGTGCTGTTAATTCCCTGCGTGTTCTTGGCTTTGAATGATTTATTTAATTCATCGCCGTCTGTCAGCTTTCAGATTCACCAGATTTGCCCAGGCACGTCAGCAGGCATGGCAGTAGGCATCTCCTATTTTGGAAAGCCGGGTCGTCCCGTAGCTAATGCCGAATGCCGCATGCGTTAATCAGTCAGCGACGCGGGGCTGCCTGAGGAGGTGGAGCCGGAAGACCTGGTGTTGGGATGCAAAGACACCAGCAACGCGTCCTCTGAATTTATTGACTCTGGAATTGGAGTGCTGTCACTATACCTGTCCGCAAGAGAATCCTACGTTCTTCACCCACCAATCCTACTGCAATGTCTGACTTTTCCATCTATGGAGGCCCGAGTGATGAATGGCTCGCTGTGCAGGCGACTCTTCAATCGCCACCCGCGGTGGATCAGCCGCTATCAGAGCGAAAACAACTCATCAACGAGGATCGCGAGGTGATTGCAGCAGAAGCCATGAAATCTCTAGGACCGCAAGTCCACATCAAGGATTTCAAAATCCCGACACGGGACGGGAGCTCCATCGAAGCTCGCACCTACCGTCCTGTTTCTATTCACGAAACTGAAGAGCTGCCCGTTTATATCCATCTTCATGGTGGTGGCTTTTTATTCGGTACTCTATCCTCTGAAGATGCCGTGTGCTCCCGAATTGCGTGTGGGGCAGCGGTCGTCGTTCTCAACGTCAATTATCGCCATACACCCGAGTATATTTATCCTACCGCCTGGAATGATACTGAGGATGCGTTTGAATGGGCGCACGTACATGTGAGTGAATTTGGTGGAAATAGCCAAAAGTTCGTGATTGGAGGCATCTCGGCAGGCGCGCAGCTTGCTGCCTCGCTCGTCCTAGAACAGCACCTGGGAATGAGCAAAGGGACCAAATCTTCCCCCGCAATTGTTGGACAAGTATTGATGATTCCCTGCCTCGCGCATATGGACTGTTATGAGCCGCAACTCAAAAAACTAAAAGACCCATCTGTATCGAGTTACAGGGAAAACGAAAACGCGCCGATATTGCCTGTGAAGACCGTGAGATTCTTCGTGGATCTATTACAGATCAAAACTCCCCAGATTGAAGACATAAAGCTCAATCCGGGCAACGCCCTACCCTTGCAGGTAGAAGGGCTTCCTCCGACAGTCTTCGGAATTGCTGGTCTTGATCCTATGAGAGATGAAGGCCTGCTTTATGCTCAAATGCTGACCGAGGCGAGGTGATTAGGACCCTCGTTCATCCTTACTGGATTGGGAGCTGACATTTTCCACAGGGTTCCAACCGATGTCACCCTCTTCCAAGGTGTGCCACATGGTTTCCGACGATTTGGAGATAGACTATCAGCCTCGTCGAGGTGGGACAAGGTCATGGAGGAAGGGATTCGGTGGGCGCTATCAAAGCCATCGGCTTCTGACAGCTTTGTCATAAAGACATAAAGTCTGATTTCAGATAAGAAACATTTACGCCTGTTATAAAATGATTATTGTGGGGTAGGAGACGATTCGTCAATATGGCATTGAGCAACCATTGCGTGAAGCTTAAAGTGATTGAATCGCCCAAGCTCAACCCAGAATTTAAAGGCACATGACTAGACAAGGTGTGCAGAACGTGCAAATGGTCATTTCAGCAATCGCAAACCATAGAACTGCCCCCTAATTCTAAGCTCACTGAGTTCTGATCAGTAGTAAACTTAGCGTTTAACATAATATGCCAGCGGTAGTTGGTAGTCCATGTTTAATTAGCACCACTAAATTAACAAACACACTATCCTTGTTTCATTACAAAGTCCGAATAGCTTCTCTGCTTCACCTCATCGCACCTCTTTCGGTAACCAGGCGCTGGCCCATTATACCTAGTCATCGACCTCTTCTGCTTATGAGCAAGATTCTTATTGACCCCCGTCATCCACGAATCGACCTCGTTCGCTAACAGTCCCTTCCCACACTCATGCACATGCTCCGTCCACTGGTCCATACCCTCCTCTGTCGCTTCCACATATAACACGTTGTTTTCGTGGGCATATTTGATGAAGTCCGAAGTCCATTCGACTGCGTACTCGATGCTTCGAGGGATATTGCCGAACATTTGATGAGGACCCATGATCATGAACATGTTAGGGAAATCTTTCACGGTTAACCCTAAGAAAGTTCGAATGCCATTGCTCCACACATCTTTGAGGTTTGTGTCATTGAGACCCTTGAATTCGATTGCATTGAATGATCCGGTCACGGCATCAAAGCCAGTCGCATAGATGAGAATGTCAAGGTCATATGTTTCATCATGAGTTTGCACACCACTTTCTGTGATCCGCTCGATAGCGTTGTCGGAAATATCAACCAATTTAACGTTGGGCTGGTTGAAAACCTCGTAGTAGCCGCTCTCAAGTGGTACTCGCCGAGTACCAAAGCCGTGGGTCTTAGGTACAAGCTTCTCGGCCACGATGGGATCCTTGATCCGAGAACGGATCTTGTCCGCGTGAAACGCACTGTAAAGTTCGTTTGCCTTTCTGTCGGTATAAATATCCGAGGAGATACCAAGAACTTTTGCAAAGCCAGGCCGGGCATACAAGTCCTCCCAGTGAGCAAGGCGCTCCTCCTCTGACATTGAGAACACACTCTCTTTGTTTACCACATGAATGAAGCAAGAGTATGATTCCAGACATTGGCGAAATATTTTAGGATAGTCTTTGCGAATCTTCTGCATTTCTTTTGGACTTATCTTGGTGTTTCTGAGCGGAGCTGTCCAGTTTGCTGTGCGTTGAAATACTGTCAAATGGCCGACGCGATCTGCGATAGTCTGGATGGTTTGGATAGCAGTTGCTCCCGTCCCTATGATTCCGACGCGTTTGCCTTCAAGGCTCGGTGCATTCTCAGGCCATCTCGCAGTATGCCACGCAGTGCCCTTGAAATCACGGACACCCGGGATGTTTGGCAGGGTAGGCTCGTTGAGAATGCCCATGG
The DNA here is from genome assembly GCA_014621425.1 of Cylindrodendrum hubeiense. Taxonomy (NCBI): domain Eukaryota; kingdom Fungi; phylum Ascomycota; class Sordariomycetes; order Hypocreales; family Nectriaceae; genus Cylindrodendrum; species Cylindrodendrum hubeiense. Next base: position 23,197 of record JAANBB010000047.1, on the reverse strand, counting down.
CCGTAATGAGATAGCGACAAGTGTATGTCTTACTATCTTGGTCGGTTAAAAGCCACGAGTCACTGGCTTGCTGCCAGTGTGCTGACCGTATGCTCGTATTGAACTGCATGTCCCTCTTAAGGTCAAACTTTTTGGTGAGGTATTGCACATATTTTAACGTCTCGGTCTGGGGTGCGAAATGCTCTGTCCAGTTCCATTCATCCAGAACTTCCTGGGAGAAGGAAAAGATATATGAGTAACTCTCCGAGTCAAATCTTGCACCAGGATATCGGTTCCTAGTCTCATATTAGTGCGTGCTGCCAAAAGGAATTTCCAAAGCCGCATTTACCAGAACCATGTGCCGCCTTCAGCTGATCCAGCCTCCAGAACCCTGACTCTCAGGCCAAGTTGACGCATCCGATACAGTGAAAAGATTCCACTGAGACCGGCGCCAACGATGAGAACATCATAATCTAGACTTGCATTTGCAGATGCAAACGAGTTGCCATTCACTGACGCATGGCCTTGGTGGCCGATTCGGCCGTTCAGTCCGTCAATTGAGCCCATGTTGGCAGTGTCTGATGAGGGGAAGGTGATATTTTGGATGTGCCCAAAGCATTAACACTCTGCAGATTAAGCCTTATCTAACACACAATCCAGTTGAAGAAGTCCAAGGAATATCTAATAGGTATATTCATAAAATCGGAACCACTGGTGTTCTACGCCAACATAATGACTGTGAGACACCACGCAGGTTTGCCCGTAATTATGGTGTCGCTTCAGATCGCTGGAGTAAAGCACAATGCGGGGGTCGGCAATAATGCGGGGACGAACATCCCCGCGTTCTTCCAACCTTGCCCAAAACAGATTACCTGGTCATTACCGACCAGATTAGATGGATTGCCGACACCAATTCCCGAGCTCACGATTGCTTGTAGAGATGGATGGCCTACTATCACGGATCGGGATTACCGGCGGGGGTGGCCAGTGCGGTCGGCAGGTGGAGACTATCGCCGACTCCTTCATGCAAGTTACCCGAATTGTAGTCGGCAAAAGGCGGGCCCTTGTTGTAGAAAAGTGCAGGACTAGAAATCGGTCACTTTGGGCACGGCACGGGCGCAATCGGAACATAGGAAGAGCGATCCCAAGAAACAACAAGAAACAATGTCCATCATGTCTTGGGAATGTCTTGAAAGGGAAAGCCAGATGGTGTTGTGTTGCGTCACGTTGCATCGAGGCTGAGACCGGTGACTATTCTTACACTACACTCACCCAACATGTGCATAAACAGGTGACAAACACGCAGACTGGCGAAGGATCACCCGACCTGTTGGTTACCTCAATAAGGTCTGCGGCCATATGGGTGGCTGCAAAAATGTAATTCTGCGCAAAGTCATCCGCTTACTACGATGCATTGATGGTACGGGAACTGGCGGTATATTCAAGCGTCATCTCATACGCAGCGGTACGTGTGGAAATGGTCTTAATGGTTCATTCTAGATACAATTTGTATTCATCTCATGATTGAGGCGACTTACCTCATTTTCGCATGTTGATCTGATGCCTGATACCATGTCTTGCCACCAGCGAGCACCAGACTCTTGATTCTCCCAATAGCTGGCTGAAGATCACAAGTTCCAAGAATGATTATTCTTAGACTTTCCCACAGTCCAGATAGATATCGGTCCGTTACCGAACTATCCCGAGGATCAGCGTTCAAAAGCGTTGCGGCTCAACAGCTGACCCGAAGCTGGAAGTCAGTGGCGGCCTGTCATGTCATCCGCTGTCTGTGATGGTGCAACTTCGAGTGCAGTTGCATCATCCACCTATTCAAGCACGGCAACAATGCGCTTTGGAACGTGCTTGCGTCCATTCTTCTTATTTAACTTGCCCTTGAACGTAATTAACGTGGTGTTGCGGCTGAAGGTTGTGGATGCGCACAGCCTCATTTGCCTACCTGCAGAACGAAACCAGGCTCAGCAATATCCTCAGTCACACAGAGCACTGTCAGGTGGCCAGGTGACTCTAGGATAGGCCTCCCAAATTGATCTTTGGAATCACCGCACTGCATGTCTTGCAACCCCGCTCGCGCTTTTGAGCAGGAAGTATGATCTAACCCATCCTTCCCCGTTCGTATTCTTAGACACAGCCTGATTCTACGTGCGAGTGTCTGACTTTATTTCGAAGTAGTCGACCAGCTGAAGATGGCCGGGTACACACAGGCAGCCTGGCTGACAGCCTATTCTCTTCAACCCCGCGTCATGACGAAAGTCCGAACCAGCCAACCAGCCAAGACCACATTGCCCATCCAAAATACCCCATTTAGAAATTCCCAGGATTACCCTCCCTCAGAGTGAAAATAACTGTTACTTCTCTCGGGAGGGAAGAAGTGAGATTAATCCTAGTCCCCTATTGGCCGCCTATGATGGCCAACAGTGGTGTCCTGGGCGGTGCAATTTGATATAGCCCACACACGTGGACAGGCAATGAAGGATTCTCGAGTTCATTCTTGGCAAAATCGCGGAATGAATAAATACGAACAAACGCGGTTACTTTTCTTTGGGGGTACAGTCAGATGTGGCGCACCCCCATTACCTTACCAGCTGTCTTACTTAGGATTCAAGGCCAATGGCAACATAGTGTGGCCAAGCACGCCAGAGTACAGATGATGGCGGTGGCATTGCCACTCTAGCCCTAAATGGATAATGTATTTTTTAGAGTGCTGCTTCCGAGCTCAGCCACCTGAAGGCTCACGAGGATGCCAAGAACGTTGCGCAGCAGCTAGTGCTGATCTGCTGGGAACGTTGCCCAAGCTGGGGGATTTTCAGGCGGAGCTGAACAAGAGTGGTTTTTGATTTGATAGAGAGCCAGTTGGCTGAGGCTTACTTGGTGGTGGCCCCGTAAATAGTAACAACAACGAGACAGGACGCTCTTGGGAGGCGGACGATATTCAGACTACCTCAGCTAAGCGGGGAACTGTCTAAGAATTCCAATGTTGAAGCAAGACTTTGGAGCTGGAAGCTGCGCCATCTACCGTCAACGATTACGAAATAGGACGATCATGTCTTGGAGGTGACTTAGGCATGTATATAAGGCCCTGATGAAGTCTTCCTTTAGATCCGTTCCTATCATCACCATCACTTTCACCATCCTCCTCCTCTCCTCATCATTGTCACTCTCACTCAACAATCACTTAATTCGACAATCTCATATCTTTTATTCCAGTTTCATCAACATCTTCATCCAACTTTTCAAAATGCGCTACTCCTTCACCCTCCTCGCCTTTGCCGTGACGGCTCTGGCACTTCCAGCTCCCAAGCCTGCTGACGACGGAAAGTGGGCGCCAGGCAAATACGAGGGTCCTGGTACTGGCAAGGACGACGGAAAGTGGTACCCTGGCAAATATGAGGGCCCCGGCACTGGATATGATGATGGAAAATATCATCCTCGCGATGCTTCCAAGAAGGTCGAGTCAAAGAGAGAGGANGANGGCTCGTGGTACCCNGGNAAATANGAGGGTCCNGGCACTGGNAAGGACGANGGAAAGTGGTACCCTGGNAANTATGAGGGNNNNGGNACTGGTCATGANGANGGNAAGTACCACCCTCGCNNTGNNTCNAAGAAGGTNGAGTCNAAGNGAGAGGATGANGGCTCGTGGTACCCCGGAAAGTACGAGGGCCCCGGTACTGGAAAAGACGACGGAAAGTGGTACCCTGGCAAGTACGAGGGCGAGGGCACTGGCCATGACGATGGCAAGTGGACTCCTGGGAAGTATGACAAGAAGAACTAGTCGGCTGGGTGGAAGTTGCAATAATAGGGATTGCATATGCGTGGAAACAACTCATTGCATAAAGGGGGTTACTCCTTTGGAACAGCAGGCTTCATAGACTTTCCTTTTCTTCTTTTCTTCTTTAGATGCGAGGGCAACTGCACAGCCGCCGTCGATTTTGATTAATTCACTCCTTTTACCTTAAACATTACCCGCCATCATGACCATAATCATATTTGCTCTATTGACCTGTTCTCAATTACTTGTCCGGGAATCTTTAAACTGACAACAGGTATATAATGGCTTAATAGCTTCTCCTGTCCTGAGTAGCAGCAGCATCGTAGACATTGCAACCTCATCACATGACTAATGTCTAATTTTGAGCACTAACGGTTTTGTTCAAGTAGCCCCCTTGGTCACGTTCCCAATGATTTATACGAAGCTGATAGCAACAAATAGAATAGCACTAACAATCCACCTATTGTCTTGTTGTAGGACACAGGACCTCTCGCCACATGTAACATTCTAAGCAAGGCCCTTTGATACCCAATAGGTCTTCAAATCGCGTAAGAATGCCCATTTCAAGCCTCTCCCCCATCCTTTCTCCTTCCAAGCATTCAGACTATCTGGGAAATGGTCTACGCCATCTCGCACGGTTGAGTCATGCGCTATAACAATGAAGATGTTTTCATCACAGTCGAGTTGCTGCAAATGTGCAACTGTCCGTTTTGCTAGTGGAATGTCGAGGCCAAATGTCATATCGTAGAGTGTATCATTTGCTTCTCTGCCACGCGATTTCTGGAGTTGTTCGAATGCATCTCCCGGACACAACGATATGTTCCCATGAGGGTGGCATGGGTGCGGTGTGATGGTTTCTGGCATTCCCATGTATTTTGACGGGCGTAAAAGACCCGCATAGTGGCAGATATCACCACCGAGCAGAACAAAGGTGTCCGGGTTTTGGGTCGTTCGGGCTAAGCCGCAAAGATGACCTATCGCATGTCCAGGGCTATCCAATAAGTAGAACGACCCATCCCCAAAATAGTCGAATGCCGGGAATTGGCCTATATGTAGTGAATCCGGGTCGTCAAACTTTATCTCGCGTAGGTTTCGGCCGCTGAAGTTATGTCAATAAACAGCCGACTAAGTAGGAAAAGTATTTCGGGGGACCTCACGTGTAGTCACTCTCTAAAATCGGGGATTCCGGGTTTGCCGGGGCACCCGGAAGCATTGCATCTTTGAATCCGGGACCAACCACTAGGTCGGTAGTTAAAGGGAATGTGGACGGGTCTCCTATGTGATCCCAATGCCAGTGGCTGCCCGTTACGGTCTATATTAGCCGTGTAAAATGAGGAACGTCGCCCGAGTTCTACTTACCTCCAGATGACAGCTTCTATATCTTTAGCTACGACTCCATTCTCTTCTAAGATCTCTATGACATTCTTTTGCACCTGTATATCATATTTCGTGCTCGGTAGATATTCCGTGATTTTTGGTGAGTAGTTGTTATAGTCCTTTCGAATCCCCAAGTCGAAAACCAGCTTACGGCCGGAAGGATGTTCCAACAAGAATGAAAAGGAAGGCGATGTCTGGAATGTCTCTAGACCTGGAACAGGAGGCTCCATGAACCTCTTGAGGATAGCTGGCCCAAAGTTGACGGGGTTTATTAATTTAACACCCACAATCTCCCTGCCTGTGGGGATTTGTATGATCTGGCCCACACTAGACATGGTGAACCGGCTGAGTTTCGTTCGTTTAAATTGTTAGATGTGGGTAGTTCTGAAGGTAGCCATCAAGTAGTGTAGACTTTCTACTGTGTGAGAAGAGAATCGTTTGATGTTGGTGTCAGAGTCGGTCGAGTCAGGGCGGGGATGGGGAATTCGCCAGGCTCAATGATCCGACACTCCTGGATTGAATACAACCAGGTCTAGGCCCGTGCTTCTCAGTCCAGATAAATCGGCAAGGAGATCTTGGCAGCTGAGCGATCTAGGCTCGCATCGCTGAGATGTTGGTTATTTGGTGGCTGAAGTGACGCATCTCCCCCAGTTTTGAGCTCGGCTATCCATCGGTAATCCGCTTTCGACAGTCCCGGCCACCTACGCGACCCAAGATCCCAGCAGGGACCGAGGCGCTAAACATTGGCCGGTGGCCCTTGTGACTGCTTTGGCAGGGTTAGTGATTGCGTCCTCTGGGGAAGCCCCACTACTCCCCTAATCTTCCCCATGGGGTCCGACGTTACTCTACCTGCATAAAAATGGATACGCGCCCCGACAGAGTCAACTCTCAGCCATCACCAAGCTTCTTCGCATGATTACTGTTGATCATGTCCGATTCTGAGAAAGGAACACCGGTGCACCAAGTCGAAAATGCCCCAAATGAAACCCAACCCGAGGTTTCCAAGACTGTCGACGTGGTCCATCATGACGAAGCGTTGAGAGTCTTGGATAACTACACCGGTGACGAGACTTGGACAGCCGACGAAGAGAAGAGGCTGCGTCGAAAGATTGACTGGAGACTCATGCCGGTACTCTGTGCCACCTATGGACTTCAGTACTACGACAAGGCTATGCTTTCCCAAGCTGTATGCACCCAATCACACCCAAGCAAGTTGGCGTTGACTAATGGCGTGCAACAACAGGCAATCTTCGGGCTTCGAGAGGACTTGGACCTTCTTGTAGGCAGTCGATACTCCTGGACCGCTTCGATCTTCTACCTTGGCTTCATTGTTGGCGCTTACCCTGCTATGGTCCTTGCCCAACGATACCCGGTTGAGCGCGTTGCTTCCGGCATCGTTGTCGTCTGGGGTATTTGTCTGATCCTAACCACTACCTGCAAAACCTACCAAGGCATTTACATCCAAAGATTCTTCCTTGGCTTCCTAGAGAGCGGTATCAGCCCAATGTTCATGTTGATCGTTGTAAGTACGCCAATGCGAAATCAATTATTGTTTGCTTCATCGGAATAGTGGCCTAATTAACAAATTTCAGGGAAGTTTTTACAAGAAAAATGAACAAGCAATGCGAATGGGGTAAGCTTTAACCGAATTGCCCTTTTGGGGCTGAACATAATGCTTACTATGTGACGTAGAATTTGGTACAGCTGCACTGGATATGTGTCGGTCTTTTCTCCTTTGATCAACTATGCATTTGGTCAGATCAACGGGGGTGTCTCTTCATGGAGGTACATGTACTACTTCTCTGGTGCTCTCACTATTCTGTGGGGAGTCGCCCTCTTCTTCGTCCTCCCACCCGATCCGGTACGAGTGAAAGGATTCAACGAAAGAGAACGATACCTCCTCGTCGCACGGCTGAGGACCAATAATTCGGGTGTCAGAAACACACATCTCAAAGTCGAACAAATCTGGGAGCTGCTACTGGACGCCAAGTTTTGGGTCGTCTTCTCTATCTCCTTCTTGTCCATGATCGCCAACGGACCCATCTCAACATTTGTACCGATCATCATCAACGGCATGGGATTCACCACGCTCAATTCCCTACTCCTCGTGATGCCAGCAGGTGCCTATGCGGGAACTATGCAACTGCTTTTCCCTTTTCTGGCCTACAAGTTCCCAGGCATCCGATCGTATCTGGTCTTCATTGCACAGATGGGCACGGTACTGGCGGCTTTGCTCCTATGGCGTCTTCCATTATCGTCCACTGGAGCTTTATTATTCGCCTGTTATATCTTGCCATCAGTGGGAGCCGGCTATGCTGTGTTGATGGGGATGCAAATTGCCAACACCGCAGGTTATACGAAGAGGTCAATTGCTTCTTCGGGCATGTATATCGGCTACTGCCTAGGTGCGAACATCATAACACTCCCAGGTGATTGATTCATAAACTAATTTGTCGGCTTTAGGAAACTTTGTGGGACCCCTAGTCTTTAAGAAGGAAGAGGCACCCCGATATCAATCAGGGTTTGTCGTTGTTGTTGTCACAGCGATTGCTGCTGGTGTCTTGGCGCTTGTCTATCGCATGCTTTGCATGTGGACAAACCGTCAACGCGATCAAAACGGTACACCCGAAGGCTTCGATCACGCCTATGAGGACGATTTGACCGATAGAAAGGTATGATTTAAGACCCATCCCTCAATGAATGAAGCTGACATGACCCAGAACCCTCAATTTAGATACATTCTATAATATGAGACAGACTCTTTAGTTTATATCATCGTACTGCTGAATTCCAACCTTCCCTTCAAGCAGATGTCCAAGGCTGTAGTTTGAACAATCCCATATATACTCTTCTCATAATCAACCTGGTTGTTTAGCGAGGTAGTGAGTCTGAAGGGTGAGAGATAGTAGAGATTGTCAGCCAAGTCTCGAGATCTATCCTCCTATTAATAACAGGGCGCGCTCCTTCTTCCTCCACAAGATCAATAATAATATGACGTTGCATGCATCCTGCACACCTCCTATGAGTTCCTTCTCCCTTTGATGGCGCCGGTGATCAGTTTCGGGACTGGTCCGGTAACGGAGAGAGCGAAGAAGCATTACCAAGTACTGGTAAACTCAATGGTTCCCGTCTCCCCTACACGTGACAACTCGAGATTCGATCAGTTGGGGGTGGCCAAAGCTTGACAAAATGAAAGGATCGCTGAAATTAAGAACCGTCTTGGGAATCGATAAGCAGGGCTGTTTAGAGTATATATTCAGTAAATACAAATTTCTAGTTAAACTAACTCCTCCACTCACTGTCTATGATGCAATCTATGTGTAGCGTCTATTATTATACCTCCTCCTCCTCTCATCATTTGACCTCACTCTAACCCTACTCTAATAGCTTGTGTTTACTGCTTCTTGAACTTGTTCTTGGGAACACGAACCAGCCAATACAGGCCGACAGCTGCTGCAATGTTGAAAATGCAGAAGACCCACATCAATCCGAAGTTGCGCCAGCGGTTCGCGAAGCTGACGTGGATAGCCGAAAGGAAGGTGTTGGTCTGTGACATGGCACAGTACTGGCAAGAACTCGTGCTGTTATCCATGAGGTAGCCCCCTGAAGTCTCCAGGAATGATGCCAAGTATTCTCCGCAGGTGCTGTCGCTTGGAGCATTAAATTTGACAAACTCCGTGGTGGCACAAGCCATGGGCGCATTTGCAAGTGATGTTCCCAAGAAGCCCTCCACGACGTAGGTGAAAGGGTTAACCCGATACATGAAAATCCAGAAGCCGGGGAGATCGTCAGGGCCGGCGAGGATACTTGAGACAATGTCAGTCAAACACGAACTAAGAGGGTGACCATCAGGAACAGAACTTACCCGCAGAAAGCAAACATCATGATCGCAATAAGATTAACGATTCCGCTGGCAACATCGACACTTTCAATACTGGCAATGGCCATGGTCGCGAAAGTGCTAGTGAAGATAAAGAAAGCCCAGACGTGGAGGAACATGGTGATACCACGCGAGTCGACTGCATCTGTGTATTCGGCATTGCGGTACAGGCCAATAGGGAAGTACCAGCAGACGAAGCAAAGAACTGACATAAGCTGTGATAAATTAGCGTCAAAACTCTCCCAGTTGTGGTACTCTCATTCACGTACAGAATTCCAGGCAATTTCAACCGAAATATTAGCAACCATAAACGCCACCCACGAGTATGCCTTCGAGGGACGTTCACGGGCTTCATAAAGAGTGCGCTGTTGAACGAAGTTGGGCATGATCTGCTCTACAACTTGTGAGAAAACCGTGAGGAAGATGAACACGCCGAACATCTGGTTCTGAAGACCGCGTTGGGTGTTCTCCGCATTCAAAAAGGATAGTCCAATAAACAGGGCCTATGTCAAATGTCAGTGTATGATCAAGTTGGAAAGCTGGAGAATACGAACCGCGCCAGAGGACAAGACTGCTTTGGAGTAGATGTATGCCGGGGTGCGCCAGTACTGTTGAAAGACGCGCTTGGTAACCTCGAAGAACTGAGTGTTCATTCCAGCGGCGAACTCGGCGTAGCTTGCGGTACCCTGGGCTGTCTGTTGAGCCTGCGCATTGCCGCCAGCGTTTAACCTAGCCAACTCCTGCTGAACGCCTTGATACTCTGGGCTCTGGCGCCACACAGCAGGCCAGTCAATTTCGGTATGAGCACCTGGAGCAGCACCAATGACTTCCAGCATGTACTCAGCCGGGTTCGCGCCAGAGGGCAGGTTCGCAGCACCATTGCGGACGAAATAGTCGACGAGAACCTTTGAGCCCATTCCAATCTCGCCGAAGTAGACAGTGCGTCCGCCTCGGGCAAGGAGCAACAAGCGGTCAAATCGCTGGAAGAGCATCGCCGAGGGCTGGTGGATGGTGCAGAGGATAGCTTGGCCGCTCTTTGTAAGCTTCTCGAGCAAGTTGCAGATAGACCACGAGGTTTGACTGTCAAGTCCAGAAGTAGGCTCATCGAGGAATAGAAGGAGCTGAGGACGGGCTGCGAGTTCAACGCCGATGGTCAGGCGCTTACGCTGCTCGACATTGAGACCTTCTCCGGGCACACCGATGAGAGCATCCGAGTACTCCTCCATGTTCAAGAGGTCGATAACAGTATCAACGTAGTCGAGCTTTTCCTGTCTGCTATATTGCTCGGGCTGTCGAAGAAGTGCGCTAAAGCTTAGAGCCTCTCGGACGGTCGAGGTGTGTAGATGAAGATCTTGCTGTTGTACGTAGCCGGTCTTGCGCTGGAAGGACTCGTCGCGGAGCTTGCCATCGACGAGCATGTCGCCGGAAACAACGCCCATAGTAACACGAGTAGCGAGCACATCGAGAAGTGTTGTTTTACCGGCACCGGAAACACCCTACGTAATCCTGTTAGTATTTCTTTCATATAGTTTCAAGGCGCATCTCCTTACCATGAGCGCTGTTAGAGTTCCAGGCTTAACCCATCCATCAACATTGTCCAGAATCTTTCGGGTCTCGCTCTTAATCTTGACCTCATAGCACACATCCTTCCAGTGAAAGATGGATGTCTGCTTTGCCACGTTAGACGCATCGCCAGAGTCGTCGCTGCTGGGCTGTACGTGTCTGTTGCCACTGCCAGTTTCCGTGTCGCTTTTCTCCTTGCGCGGACTCTTCAAGCCCTTGCGTGTGAATACCAAGACCTCTCCCTTGGAGCGCTCAGAGGCAACATACTCAGTAGTCACGAGGTGCAGACCCATGAACAAGATCATGAAGGCAATCATGACGCCCAGGTTGCGCCAGCGGTGGGAGTTGATAAACCCATATGAAAGTCGCACGTAGTCCGAACCACTAACAAAGGCCTGGCCAGGAATTGACCCCACTGTATTGCAGGCTTTTTCAAGAGCGCCAACCGACCCATAGTTGGCGCCGCTAGGAATAAAAGTTGAGCATGGAAAGTCTCGTCCAACGAATTCATTGAGGACCAAACTCTCCAAGCCGTAGAAGACAGGGTTGATCCAACGAATCCAACCAAGCCAGTTCTTCATATACTGCGGAGGAATTGCAAATCCGGTATAGAGGGCAATGGCAAGAAGGATGACTGATGCTGGTGCCAGGGCTTGAGAGACAGACTTGGTGACAGATCCAATGAGTCGGAACATCATGGACATTGTCAATGTCATCGTGAAGCTGATCATAAGGAAGAAGAAGAAAGCACCCGGCTCGCGACGAAGGTGTCCCATGAAGTACAAGATAGTGTTGAGCAAGACCGTATTGATGACCTTGTATGGCAAATCCATGATCATAGCTGAGAGTGCCTCCGCACTAGGATGATAAAGCGCATACCGAGAATGTTTTTCGATAATCTTCCGCTTCTCGTACAAGGTCAGGATCTCGAGGATGCTGCCAAAGGCGTTGATGATGACGATGAAAAACAGAAGTATACCACGGCGGAAGAAACTGGACGTGTCGGCAGGTAGATTGTAGAACAGACTGGAGATGATGAGAGCTTCGAAGACATTGGTGATCAGCATCGTCGCTGTGATCGATGGATCGCCCTTCAGCAAAACCCAGCTCCTCCACAGCGTCAGCTGCATTTGCTCGATGTATGAGAGCGTGTATGGCGACTTGGATCGCTGCATGCTGGACTGGTTGATCTTGTGAGACTGCAGGAACCGATCGTAGTGCTCGCCGCCGAAGGGGTGTCGCTCCACGTAGTCGCTGATCTCGGTCATCAGGTTCGCGCGGTTCTGGCTGGCCTTCCAGGTCTGGGCGAACTCGTCCGGGCTGCGTGGGGTCTTGCCCTCCCAGCCAGGTCGGATAACACGCTCCTGGTGACTGGTCATCGAGGTCAGGAAGTCAGCCGTAGTTTGCTGCTCGGGACAGACGAAGCCGAGGTTTTCGAAGTAGCCCCTCGCTTCGGTTGTTCGTCCAAAGAAGATCTGGCGGCCCTCGAAGAGCAAAATGACCTTGTCGAATACATCGTATGCATCCTGCGATGCCTGATAGATGGCAACGCAAGACGTGCAGCCCATGGTATCGGCTTGGGTCCTCAAGGTCCGGCAGAACTCAAGAGCGTTGGCACTGTCGAGACCTCGGGTGCTGTTGTCCCAGCACTGGAGAGGGGAGTAGCTCAGAGCAGCCTCGGCAATCGTCACGCGCTTTCGCTCTCCGCCGCTGACACCACGGATGAAGTCATTGCCAACCCGGGTATTCTTGGTGTGCGAAATACCGAACATGGCCATCGTGACATCGCGAAGATGTTCGGCGTATTCCGTTCTGGTGATGCCCTCGGGAATGTTCTTCGGGCAGCGAGTGCGGGCCGCAAAATACAGGGTGTCGCCAACGGTCAGGTGAGGGAAATGGTTGTCGACTTCAGCCGTGTAGATTGCCTCGCCACGGAAAGCGGTTCTCATCTCGCTCGGTCGGATGCCCTGGTAGTTGAGGGTGGCATCATCGCTGACATAGAATCCGTGCGTGTCACCCGCAATAGTTCGCAAGAGCGTGGAGCAGCCAGATCCAGGGGGTCCCAGAACCGCAAGCATCTCGCCACTGTGGACCACGCCGTCCAAGTCACGGAGAATGTCAACGCGCTGCTTCTTCTGGCCGAACAGATTCTTGATCGAGTTTGCGCCTTCCAAGAAAACGTTTCCCACGGTCTTCTGGAAGTCGGTCGCACTGCCAAATCCATAAACGTTGAGGTTCGTAAAGGCCACGCCGGTTGTCTTCGGCGGCGTACCCTCGGAGGTATCAGTTCGGATGTCGTAGAAGGCCCGAGCCCACTTGCGAGCATTGAAGTCGGGGCTCGCAGGATTGAGAGGTCCTTCGGCAGGGACAGGGAAGAGAGTACCAGGAGCTCCATGAGACCTAGTGCTCAACCGGCGTGCAAGCTCAACAACTTCGTCATTGATGCGGGCTTCGGAGTCTTCGCAGTCTTTGGCGGTCGACTCCTCCTTGCCAGACGGACATATCGTCGACACGGAGTCAGAAGTCGAGGATGGCGGGATGTCCTGACCACGCTTTTCGGCATCAGATGGCAGCATTGAGCCCCCGACCTCAGCGTTGCTATCAGATGGCATGATATTTTAGCTGAGGAAGCTCAGGGGTGCCAAGGAACAGGCGAGAAAAAGAGGAAAGGAAAGAGGCAGTCAGCCCAGTGGAAACAGGTCTGGTTAGAGTAGATGAAAGCCAATGTTGATTATTGTTCAATTGGAAAGACTTGAAAGTTGGACGGTTGTACTGAGATCACAAAACATTTCTAATTCAAACATGGGAGCCATCTATATATGTCCAGCTGCTCGGGGAAAATTACGTGCTAATCTCTCTATGTCATGCCTGCATGCTACTGCATGCCTGCGCCAAGTACCGGACTTCATCGTCAGCTCCCGGAGAGTCCAAGAGCGTGCGGCTCTGAGTCCGAAACACAGTCCGGGCCAGTCGACGTTGGCTGTCGCCGGACTTTGCCAAGACTCCAGCACGTGGGTTGAGTCCGGAGGCTGTCGCGGGTCCCACTTTTCCGGACGTCCACCCGGACTTTCGGTCGCTCAGAAATCCGGGGTCCGGTCAGCGAGCTGCACGCCCCCCACTAGCCCCCCTTAGCTCGCCTCTCAGACACTCCCGGGCTTCGCAGCGCCAGGGATCCCCCATGTTGGCCTGGAGCTTATTCCTAGTCTGGACTGTGTATATGCCGAGTACAAAACTCGTCCGGACTCCCCTTGACAACGTGGGACCGAGAGCTCCTCTGTTCCTGACTCCAGAATCTCCGCGCATCCACCACGAGCCGCCATCCCCAACACGTACATCGGACCCCTGGATCGCCAGCCCGGACGCCTAGCCCGGACGTCCATCTCACCATGGCGGAGTCGGCCCCGTCGTTGAACGCGCTGTCGGTAAGTTTCGCAGGCTGGGTGGGCATCACCGACGTCCGGCGATGGAGAAGGCCCATGCCAGCTCTGGCCGAGTCCGGCATCCTGCCAGCAATCCTTTCAGCTGACATAACGTCGGTCTCATAGTGCCGAACATGTAAACTCAAAAAGGTCGGTTGTTCAGTTCCTGAGCTTCTCTGGGCCCCGCCACCGCGGACTCTCCGCAGATGCCAGATGCGGCGCCCAGTCTACAAGTACACTGCTGATCGACGTCACGCCTTAGGTTCGCTGCAACCGCGTCATGCCCACCTGTGACCGATGCAGACTCCAAGGTTTCGACTGCATCTACCCTGAGCGAGTTAAGAGACAATCCCGAAAGGGGCTCTCAGGACGGCTAGTGTATGCTTTCTCCCCAAGTCTCAGCGGCCAAAGATACTGATGTCTAATCCCCGATAGGCCGACTGATAGCCCACTGTCAACCATCCTTCAGCGGCTGCAGAGGGTTGAAGAACACGTCATCTCCCTCAACCCCCTGCCGCCTGGCTCTGATGCCAGTCCCGAAGCACCTAGGGTTAACGGGAGGCGCACGCGGAGTTCTAATGCAGCGCCAGAGGCCGCGTTCTTCAATGGCAGCACCGTATCAAGCCCTGCCTCCCATGCATCTCCTAGCATCTTGACCGCGGGCACCAATACGCCCCGAACATCCGGCTCTTCGTATCCTCTGGCAGATGTCGACATCACGGCTGTTCTCGTAGGCGCCGTCGGTCAAGTTCAGCGGCTGAGGCTGCAGTATATTGCCAAGGCCACGCTGACGGCGGGAATCACCATCCCAGCGCAATTGGCCAAAGACTGGATCGACAGTATGAACCACCTCCCCACTTGGCTCGATTATTTCGCTTTGTGACAATTTGAAATTCCCCTGCTTACCACTGCTCGTCCTCCAGATTACTTCACTCAAATGCGGGCCGACGCATTCCTAAGTCTGATCGATGCAAAATTGATTAGACAAATTCCTGATATCATCGACTCACCTTTCATCCACCTGGATGCGGCTATTCTTGTCGTATACTACGGCGTTCTCTATCACGGCTGCTCCCTCCCAACCAGCTTGACCAATAACCCACATCACATCCAGTATGCTCGGCAAGTCTACCTCTGCTGCTTGCGATCGCTCCCCAATTGGCAAAGGGAGGCGTCGGGGACTACAACCGACTTCATAGCCGCCATGCTTACCGTACGTCCTACTCCTTCCCGACATGATTTTATTATTGACTGAGTATTCAGGCTCGAGTATCAGCAGAGTGCTTCGACTACGACCTAAGCTGGCAACTTTTCAAACAAGCATGCGAGTACGCCCACGGTCTCAACATGCACAACCTCGACGGTGGCGATGGTTTCAACTGCTCTAGCGGGTCCAAGGTGGATTCCGACCGCAGGGGATTTTGGGAGCTGATCCAGGTCGAGCTCTTCTTTCGACTGCTCTACAACAAACCCCCGACTCTCACGGAGAGCATGAATAGCTGGCGGGTCAATCTTCCATACCTATCGCCCGATGCCCAGCCCGACCTGGAAACAGTCCCAACATTGGCCTTTTTAGTCAGCTCGCGAATCACCTTTGTCCTAACCGACTTCTTTCAGCTTATCGAGGAGCACACGCCAGGGTTGGACATTCTCCCGAAAATCGAGTCGCTGGGCGAAGAGGTTGAGACTTTATTCCAGGAATGGCAAATGGTAAGCTACTCACAACCACAACTTCTACATGTAAGTCCCCTAACATGACTAGGACGAGTGGATTAAAAGAGCCGACGACAACGACATTCACTGGTGGATGCTCGTTGACATAGCGCTGACGGGGTATACGAGCATTATCTTCATGCTACGAAAATACAACATTCTTGAGTCAAGCTCGCCGAGTCCAGTTTCCTCGGACCACGATGTTCCCCGCTCGCCACTGGCCATCAGAGCATCTCGCCGTATCCTCGATATCATCTACCGTCTTCTCGTCAAGGTCCCGCACTCAGAAACCATGTCCCTCATGGTCGGCTTCTTCCAGGCATTTATTCCCTACGCCTACCTGGCCAGTAACATTGTGCACTCGCCAAATCCCGGCGCCCTTGTTTCTGACCTAGTGCTCTTGGAAAGCATCACCGAGAAAATCGCGGTCATCGCCCAGGATGAGCGGGACTTTACGCCGTTGGTCCGGACATTGCAGAA
Source organism: Cylindrodendrum hubeiense (assembly GCA_014621425.1). NCBI lineage: Eukaryota > Fungi > Ascomycota > Sordariomycetes > Hypocreales > Nectriaceae > Cylindrodendrum > Cylindrodendrum hubeiense. The sequence goes on along the minus strand of JAANBB010000047.1, from coordinate 6,999 downwards.
CGTGAATTCGGAGGTACGGAGGTGGGTCGAGCAAGACAGCTCAGGCAGTAGGCGTAAGACTTCAATGGAGGAGTGTCGTTAAAAAAGGATTTTGGTATTGGTTGGCGCATTTTGGTATAGAGGCAAACTCGGATATCCCCATGTGGTTCTGGTTCGTTCGTATTAGTGGTCAAACGAAGATCAGACGAAATAAGGCAACATAGTGAAATGATGGGATCCCGGTATTAGACATGGGTCCCCACCAAAACGGGTTTAGAGACGGTCAAATTCTTTATTTTGAATCAAGATCTCGATGTCAAGCAAAGTTAAAACCTTTGGACCTGAGACTAGTGTGGTGGCATTCGCAGTCTGCGCTTACACGGGCCTCGCAAATGCTCCGTTACGGAGCGCGCGGGCGCCGGGTAATTACGTCACGACTCCAGTGCCGCGATCTCCTCTCCAACCACGATTGCGAGTCGATTTCTGCATAATGAACACGCAATACCATCTGACGACAGCAGCCACTTAATTCCTCAAATCTTAGTGGCCCACATCAACGTCGGTTTTGAAATGAGTCAGACAAGCGACACTGAACGCTGTTCTAGAACCTACCCTAGACACTTGTGTCCGAATCTCCGGATGACTTTCTGACATGACGCACACTCGAATAATTGCTATAATTATTATTGGCTATTGATAATTTTACATGAGGGTAATAAACGGAGTAAGAATGCTCGGCATGGTACATGAGAGAGCGTATTGCCTGCACTCATTAAATGGTGCAGTGGTTAGTTGGGGGACTTGTGGATGTGACTAGGATACCACGTAAAAATAATACTGAACGACGGTAACGTTCACTAGGTACCAACGCTTAAAAAAATGAATTTATGCGAGCAGAGTGAGTATTTCTAGTCTTTGTGAGTATATAGAAGTATATAGGGAAATTCGGGGCGAAATATTTGCGTCAAGGCCAATGCCTCTAGTACATCGGGGCAAACGACGGCCAAGATTTCGATGGGCCACAATTCTCCATTAGTCTGTGTCCTACTGAGATTGCAACGCCCCCAATGGAGCTAGGGATGGAGATTATGCTGTACACACGTGTGCCTCCGGTTGGTGAGACTCGACATGGGGTGGATATCGGACATTATACACACCATTATCACACGTCGTCATCAACAAGCTGGGTCACTTCCGCACGTCTTTGAACGAAGGGCTTGCGCTTGACACTCTACAACAACGGTCTAATTCCCCCGCCTATCAACATAAGAAATGGCTACTCGCCTTCATTGAGGGCAAGAGACACAGTCTCGGTATGTAGTAATCGCTTTTTAATCGTCAATCTATTTCTATCCAACCGCGGAGTCCTCAGCCATCTAAATCCATTTCACCTCCGTCCATCCCTTAATGTTCGCCTCCCAGCTTTCTGCGAGCCTGGTAAGCGCCTTGTTCCCCACCACAGCTTGGATATCCTCTGCGTCATCAAAAACCAACGTTCGAGCGGCGGGTTCGAAATTCCGTCCCGATACCTGCTCCTTCAGCTTTCCGATCAGGCCCTTGCCGTCCTTGAGCGCTGCCTCGGCAGTTGTGAGAAGGGCCTTCAGCTGCGCAACGACGTCCTTCGGGAGGTTACTGTTTCCAGAGCGATCGCGCTCCTTCTGACGCTCGTTGATGGTGAGGATCCACTGCACTGCCTGCTTCGTTGCGTCGGCTGTGTCCCGGAATATGGCGACCCCGTGCATCGAACTAAGCGAGGCGATCTGGCCCGCAACCCCAGAATTCTCCTCTGGCGCAATCTCAGCGCCAAGGGTCTCGATGGCAGCCTTGACGCCATCCACGATGTGACCGAACACGTCGGGAATAGTGGCTGGTCGGCCCATGCTAATCGTGAAAGGAATCAACGTGGTTAACAAGCTGATGGTCTCAAAATAGATGGCCTCTGGGTGCGTCAAGTCTGACTTGGGCCCGTTGAGGAACTTTGTAAATGAGTTGCTCAGCTGATTCAACATCTCAAGGACAAAGGTCTGCTCAGGAATAGCTGCCGCCGCTGACGCTTTATAAACTGACGGGGGCTTGTATGTCAGGACCTCGTGGAATGCTTCGGACAAAAGAGAGAGATGTGCTCGTCGGTTCTGGATACTTATTAGCTATAATGCCGAAACTGGAGGTCGTGCGACATACCGTAGGCGGCGGGCCAACCCGGAGACGGGAATAGATGATAGGATGAGAGCTGGAATCCCATGAAGGAAACGACCCATAGTCAATAACTTCATTTAGCTCGTTATCGTCTGTCACGTCGGCTATAGTATTCCGTTAGCAAAATAGAGAATTAGGATGTAAGGGCTGCGTACCAAACCGCTCATCCTGAAGCACCTCAGCAAAGTTTTGGCCAAGAAGTCTTTCTGTTCTGGTTTCCTCCACGAGACTCATTGCCCTGGTACAGCTCCACCTGAGGTTCTCGATGTACCGAGGAATGTCAATCACGCTCCCGTAGCTGCTTGACTCGAATGCGTCGATCAACCGCCTAGGCATGCGAAGCTTCAATGAGACACTGTAGTGAGTGTGGAGCAGCTCCATCAGCTCCCATCCCCAGGTATCGTTGGGCGAAATAATCGAGGGGGCGATGGTGGAAAGGCGGTCGTAGAATATCGGGCCGAGAGAGTCCATGATGGTACGCTTCACACCCAGGGTTTCCCAAATCTCGCGTGCTCGAGGGGCTGTTCCAAGGAAGAGGTGTAGCTGGACAAGGAGGAGAGAGATGATGCCATGTTTGGGGGTGAGGGGGAGTTGGTGCTCCATGATCAGGGTAGCGCGGATAAGGGGCGAAAGGGAGACTGGGGTGTTGGAGCTGTCGGTTGATGGAGGGAAAGCAGACTGGATGTTGCAAAGGGCAATCAATACAGCGAGATCCGGCTTGATCTCAGCCTCAACTGAGAAGTGAGTAGGAGCAAGCTTCACCAGGGACTGATAGAGCTCAAGAGCGCCTTCGGCGACGGTGGCAAAGCAGGGTCCGGGGGAGTCTGGGTCGACCTCCTCTCCGGTGATTATGCACCTCCTCAAAGGCTTCTCGCCAGGGATTATGACATACATTGAGGGGCATGTTGAGACGAAGTACTGCAGTTTCAGAGAGAAGGTCCGTATCCTAGCAGAGTCGAGTTCATTTTCGTTATCCTTGGCCAGCTGAGGGATGCATTCGTAGGCGAGGTACTTCAGCGCCAGCGGGTTGAGTTTCTCAGCAAAGCACTTGATGTCGTCAAAGCAGGCGGCATTGGCGCCTTGGTCCTGGACGTAGTGGATAAGCTCTTTTAGTCGCAGCGAAGCAGGCTGTCCATCGGTGAGATCATCGCCGTCGTTCGACGCAAGGTTAAAAGCGGCTGACACGCGAGCAAGGAAGATGATTCGCTTGTAAATGGGTCGCATGTTTGGCACCTTGACGAACTTGAGGAGAAGCTCTTGGACTGTCTTTTCAGTTCTGTTTGGTGATTAGTGGAACGCAACTTGACGGATCCGGGGCGACATACTCAGGCTTAACAGACTTGATCTGAGCAGCAGCATCAATAAACTGCCGCCAGATGGACCAATCCGAAGCCAAGAGGTTGGGCTGGCCACTCTCGTCCGTGGTTGACAAGCAATCCTTGCAAAGTCGGTAGATGGCTTCCCAGTCACCGTCCCGCTGGTGCTTCGCGAGCGCCCTTATAGCCAGCTCTTTCCGTCCTTTTTGGAACTGCACAAGGGGACAGAAGAGAGGGCTGGACATGAGCTTCTCAAAATCGTCGGCAGTTCCATGCTTCTCTACAATGTCGTAAAGGAGGAGGATTTCCTCTTCTGACTGGATGCTTCGCGGTTGCGGCTTCGCGACCTCGTCTCCCTGAGCGCTTTCTGCCTAACAGTGAGTGTTAGGTGGATCCCATGTGGGTTGGGGCGAGTTAATTACCTGCTCTGCTAGCTGTGCAGCTCGCTGAATCTGCTTCAGAGCCAGCATTCCATACAGCTTCTTCTTTTCGGGAGGTGATTGCGAGCTCGTCTAGGTTGAAAGTCAGTTTGAGCTATGTGCGGTTGCATTCGATGAACATACCGCCAACATGTGAGTGATGACAATATTCCAGAACATAAAGGACCGCTCCTGCGGGAACGATCTGTCGAGAATCGCTGCAATCTGATCCCCAAGTTAGCGCTCGTTTCACTCCGCCAGACCGGCCATCTCATACCTGCTGCGCGCTGGTCAGATCCCAGTGCAACAAACACGACTCCAAGCAGCGGGTCCCCGCGTTCTTGTCCTTCGGCGAAGCCTTGACAAGGCGCGCCCTCAGCACGCCCAGAGTCTGGGAAAACTCATCGGGGTGCGTCAAGCCCTGCGCCGCCCACTCGAGCAGATCGATGCCGTCGACATCCTTGACGACGGTGCCGTCCTTGACGTACTGCGCAATAGCAGCCACGGCCGCAAACTTTGCGCTCGGGTCGTCCAGCTGGCTCTCGGCGGAGACCTTGACTATCTACAGCGTCATTTTTCGTCAGCTCGGAGCGCCCAGGCTTAGACCGCAAAGGGAAAAAGGCTGACGGACCTGGTGGTACTGGTCGTTGGAGGTCCGGACTCGCTTCTCGGCCAGACGGACGACGGCCGCCCAGTTGCCGTCGGTGAAGGCGGACTGCAGCTGGAGGTCGACGCCGTTCTTGAGAGAGGGCCGCTGGCGATTCATTTGGTCGGCGCCGGGATGGTCGTCATATACTTCATGAGAGGAGCCTACCAGCGAATATGTTTGGAGGGGTTCAAATTGAGCTGCCCAAGGACCCGACGTGGGGTCAATCTTGGCGGGGCGCCGGATTGTGGCGCGTGACTGAGCCACAGCCTGCACCGGGAGCTCCAGGCGCAAAATGGGACCGACGGCTTCATGCACAGGAACAGCTACGAGGGGGCGGCGTTTGCTGCATGTCGCAGTGTGAGAGGAGTCTAGCCATTTGTAAAATCCACTCGAGAGGTGTAGAACAACGAGAACCCTCTCTCACTGTGGCTTGCGCCACTGGATGAGGCAACCTTCGCCTAGGCCATATCGGTGATTTTCAATCCCGAATGCCTTCCATCCTCCTCCGTCCCGCTTGAATGCGCCGTAGATACACTATTGTACAATAATCTGGTGTTTCACATGCCCTCAAAGAGCATAATCCTCGTATTCCGTTGCCGTGGTCGGGCTTCAATCGCTGTCGCCTCGTCTCGTCTCGATTCGATTCGCGTCGCTTCAGAACCAAGAACTGCCCTTCTTCCTGCGCTCCTCAGTCTGCCACACAATTAGTCCTCGGTCGTCCACGATCCAACGCCAGGGGGGCAGTAAAACATACCCATGCTTGCTTGCAGTTGCGATACGCCCTGTCTAGCCATTAGCACTCGCGCCCAAAGTCCGCCCGGTCGGAGCCACGCACTGGAAGTATTCGCCGCACATGTCCTTGTCGCCGTTGTTGCGGAACAGGCACTTGTAGCTTCGCTGCGCCGCCTCTTGGCACGGGTCGTAGAACTCGCTCTTCGATTTGCTGTCGGGGGTTTTGCGTCGTTAGTCGCAGGATCCTGCTGGTGGGATCAGTGGACGGAGCTTACCTCTCGAACTTGCGACGCTTGTCCCCAGACCAGGCGGCGGAATTGTCCTCTGGTTTGGCGGCCGCATTGGCGTCCGAGGCGGCCTCGGGGGCCTTGGTTTCCTTGGGCGCTTTTGATTCTTGGGAGGACATGGTGGCTGGCGTGGGGGATTGTTGAGGCTGAGCTAGATTCTCGAGAAGTTGCAGCTCCCGAGGATGAAGTCATGATCGGCAGAATATCGGCTATCCGGTGTCCATTTGCCGCGAAATGCAACTCAATACCAGATCATGGCTCTTCTTTTTTTTTCTGAATTCTGGGAGCAGTTGTATGCTTTTTTGCTCCATTATGATCCAATTCCATCATATGATGCCATGAATGCTCATGCTCAGGTCCTTACCAGAACCCATCGCCCTCCCACGCCTTCCGCTCTCCCCGTATACTATCCAGCAACCCAGCCCTTGCCCGCTCAATCTTGCGCGTTGTGTCTTTGCTACAGCATAGGCTGACATCGAATTCCTTCAGATCGCTATCCCCCATCGTAGCCAGCGCAGCCAGACCGAGGTACGAGTGGTACATGTCTGGGGGTCCGCCGACAGCCTTTGAGAAACCGCCGATGCGGTGCTGCGTGATGTCGAGGATGTATCGCCGAGAGGGCGGGACATTGATGACCGAGGAGTTGCCCAGCATCTATAAATTTGGTCAGTGTCGTCAATCTCACGGTTTGAATTGTGGGATTTGAGCATACCTCGAGCGTTCCGCCCACCCACCAGCAATAGCACGTATCAGCTTTTTTGTTCCAGCGCCCATTGAACCCCACATGGCCCAGTTCTCCCTCACCAGCAGCCGACTCGATGAAGTTTTCTTCTATCTCATCTTCCTCCTCCTCATTTGCAAGGTACTGGAACTGTCGGGAGGCCAGGAACTGGAACAGGCCTTCGCGGTTAGGAATGCCTTCCTTGAGGGCGTTTTGCGTTTGGGGAGAGATGCTGGAATCTTGAGGGCGATCCAAGAGGGAAAGCGCTCCGATTGCACAGTAAGCGTATCCAGCTAAAAGGTGTCAGTCCTGTTAACTGTTGGCCTGTGGGACTGTCATACCATGAGATTCATGCTGCGAGGATTCTGCAACTCCTCCATCGTAAGTCTATGAGCGTTAATTCAAATCATCTTCATAAAGCGACGGGGAGCCTTACCTGTCCCTGGCGAATGTATGCGACCATCTCGTCAACATCCACATCCTCAACCCACGCCTCGTCGCCTTCTTCAACATCGCCCCTCAGCATCCAGCGAATACCACTAGCCAGGTAGCTATGTCGCGTGTCCTTGCCGCCGACAGTGGCTCCATCCCAGACATTCTGGCCAAAGCTTCCGTCCTTTCTCTGAAGCCCCCGCACCCACCGGAGCAGCTTTGCGCGGTCGACGCCAGCAAAAGCGGCGCGCTCCTCGTCCTCGCCGTC
>JAANBB010000469.1:0-29716 GCA_014621425.1 Cylindrodendrum hubeiense | reverse complement strand
GCCACGACCCCGCACCCGCATCCAGCGCGCTGCAACTCACCACCCTCGCTACCTACGAAGTACGTCGCCCTGTCGCGGCGCCGCATCGCAGCACCGCATCGCACCGCACCGCATCACCGCAGAGGCGCGCATCGCATCAATACCCGAGTCAATTGCCTCGTGCGGCTTTCTGCAGCTCATCCTGGATCCCTGAGGTACGAGGCAACGATACCGCCCGCACCAAGCTCCCAAGCTGATGCGAATTGCTCCGTCCGGTACCTAACCGTCTTGTCCCAGTTCCAGCTCGACCGCACAACTTTAGTACGAATCACTCCCCCGCCGACAACGCCGCTTGAGTCCCGCGAGCCAAACTCGACCTCGCCGACCTCGCCGTCGCCCTCTGCCTCTCGTGACCGTCTTGAATGGCGATGTGGTTGAGCCTCGCTTTGCAACCTCGGTAGGAAGAAAGAACCCACACCCACTCAACACGCATCTCGCCGTTTCAGGCCATCCGCCCGATATCAGAGTATCAGAACATCGAAGCGTGGCCTCCATTCCCTAACGGCCCTTGTCGCCGGCCACAGTCTAGACCGCCCGCTGCGAGAGTCCATTTTAGCTCCAAAAATCGCACCATCCCCATTCATCGCTCTCCTCGTGCGCATCGAATCGATCGCGGCCCGTCTACCGATCGACATCCCGGGTTGACCTTGCTCCGTCCCTCTCCTGATTTTACATATCTGAGTCTGCCATATTTCATGGTCTTTGCTCCTCCGAAATCTCTACCCACCCCGCAGTCGCTTTCGACCTTCCACCAAACACTCTCTTCGCCATGAGCTCCGACAGCGTTCCGGCCACGCCGGACGAAACGTCCGAATCCAGGGACTTGTTCACGCCTGCGTCTCCCGGCTCCGAGGAGTCGTCCGAACCTAGCACGCCGCTCGAATCCCCGGACAGCCCTGACGACTTTCCCAAGCGAGTCCCCTCGCTCCGATCCGTTTCCGATCCCCGCAACATGAACCCCAACTCTACCGCCCTCGGGCTCCTGGGTATGGCCAGAAACCCTGTGCAGACGTCCAGCCTCGCCGGCGGTGCTGGTGCCGCCATGGATAACAGCATTATGGCCAAGGCACGAGCACTGCACCAACAGCGACTACAGAAGGGCATGTCTCCTGTGAGCCCCTCCTCGCCCGCGGGACAGTCTCCGACAGGTGGCATGCAGAACGGCTTCCCGGCCAATATGCGCCTGCCCAATATGCCACCGAATATGCAACGACCGAGCCCCATGCACCCGAAATCCGCCCCTGCGATACCAAAGCCCTCACTGAGTGAGCGGAGAGCGAAGATGGGCGGCATGGGCGGCATGGGTGGTATGGGCGGAATGGGCATGTCACTGTCAGATATGGGAGGCAACACCCCTTCTCCTACGGGCATGCGACGATCTGGCGCCCCGAAGCTCTCAGACATGACGGGAGACAAGCCCGAACAGCAGCATTCAAATGGGTCCACTCGCGGTTCGAAGATGGACGACTTCAAAAAGTACATTGACACCGACAAGGGTTGGGTCACGTTTGACGGCGCTGCCACAATCACCAGGACGGGAGTCAACTTCGCCAACGGCCAGACCTTCAGCATCTCTCTAGACGAAGTGGAAGTGATATCCGAGTTAGGAAAGGGCAACTACGGAACGGTCTACAAGGTCAAGCACGCAAAACAAAGAGCCCCCCGGTTTGGCCTAGGCCTAGCGGGGAAGCCTTTGCCGGTTCAGCACAGTCGGTCCGATCCCTCTCCAGTTAGGCCCGCGGAGGAATCGACGGAGAGCCCGACAGGAAACGCGGACGGCACTTCGGGTGTAATTATGGCTATGAAGGAGATGCGCTTAGAGCTTGACGATGCCAAGTTTACAACCATTTTGAAGGAACTCGTCATCCTGCACGAGTGTGTATCACCCTACATCATCGAATTTTACGGAGCTTTCTTCCAGGAAGGTGCCGTTTACATCTGCATTGAACACATGGACGGCGGTTCAATCGACAAGCTATATAGCGGTGGCATCCCGGAGAATGTGCTACGAAAGATTACTTACTCAACAGTCATGGGACTCAAGTCACTCAAGGACGAACATAACATTATCCACCGCGATGTCAAGCCGACAAATATTCTGATCAACACACGCGGCCAAGTCAAGATTTGTGACTTTGGTGTCAGTGGCAACCTTGTTGCCAGCAAAGCTCGGACAAACATTGGATGTCAGAGCTACATGGCACCTGAGAGAATCTCGGGTGGTGGATTCTCAGCAGCCGGCAGCACTGATGGTTCATACAGCGTTCAGAGCGACGTATGGAGCTTGGGACTGACCATTATCGAATGCGCCAAGGGTGCATACCCCTACCCCCCTGAGGTGTCATCCACCATCTTCAGTCAGCTGAGTGTACGTCTACCATCCCTTTTAATCCCTGTTCTCATATGTGATTTGCCATGATAATTAACACCGTGGTACAGGCAATTGTTGAGGGAGATGCACCCCCCATGCCTGATGTGGGCTACTCAGACGCCTCCAAAGACTTCGTCAAGGCATGTCTGCACAAGATCCCTATGAAGCGCCCGACATACGCCCAGCTTCTGAAGCACGCCTGGCTGAACGAGTTCACTAAGCCCCCAACCATCACTGAGGAAGCCGAAGAAGGCGAGGAAGCCGAGAAGGTCGCAGACGCCGTCGGTAAGATCGACCTAGGCTCAACCACAGAGGATTCCGAGGTGGCTGAGTGGGTTGTTACCGTAATGAAGCGCACGAAGGACGGCCTGGACAATGGTGGCCCCTCCCAGCCAGCATTGCACGCTGCACCACTCGATAGTGTCAGCCCCATCGGAAGCCCGCTCATCGGGGCGGGACCCGTGTCGTTCTAAGGAACCTCGAGAAAAGTGTAGATGTCTCACTCTCCCCTTTCTCCTGCGTCCCCTTATGTGGACAACATTCTCATGGCAGAACTGGAATCCCCTTGAACAATGCCAACAGAGCGGGCATCTAGTTGGCATAAAATACGGAGTTTTTTTTACCCTCCTCACTAGCATCACACAGCATTGGACGGCAACGATTGGCGTCTCCTTTGTTTTCCCCCTATCCATCATCAATCACAACAAGCGTCAAGGTTGGAATATCTCGTTATCATTCCACCTGGGACCCCCACTTACACGTTTTCTTTTTTTGTTTTTCATCCTCCTGTTCTTCCTTTTTGTTGCACAAATGGCCCCTGTACACGCATTGGGACGGCTTTTTAGACGGGAATTCCCCCTGGTGGACAAACAAGATGGATTTTTATTTTATTTTAGTTACTTTTACGAAATGGAACCTGGGTCAGAATGGGAGGGGGGAACGTCGCTTTTTTGAGTATTTTCGGAGTATGTATATATGATGATGACGGCAAAGAGACGGCAAAGAGAGGCTTTGAGGGCAACTTCGGGCTTCTGTTTAGTACTGCATTGGATGAGGCGTGTGTGAGTTGGGTGAGCGGGTGTGTCGGTAAAAGAGGAGATTGATGGCGAGACGTTGGTCACTGTATTTCACATAGGTATCTAACATACTTGAAGTGAAAATATTTTGGTCAACATGATGGAGAAAAGTTGTTGAGTTATGTAGTTTTTATCAAGGCGCGTCCACTCTGTCACGCCAGCTGGCAGGGCTTATCATCATCAAACATACAGCGTATCCTTAAAGTTAGACAAGCACACGTCTGACACCCTAGCGAGAGATATTTTTAATATCATACAATTCGTAATAAAACTATTAGACAATGGTTGACTCCAACTCCATACTCTGGCCACCAATGCACAATTTCCACCCTGACAGCATAACATTTACATGGCTGAATAGATTAAGGGTGTCGGGTGGCCAACTAGGCTCCTCATGTTCCCCTACCAGTACCGTTTACGACTGCTGCGGATGTATCGAAGGTGGAATTACTGGCGTGATCGCTCAGGCTCAACGACTCTGGGCTAGGGCCATCGAGGGACATTTCTTCCACAGAAACATCACACAGTCCAATTGCACTTCTCTCGCTTACACTGCTCTCCACATCCTCATTATCGGCAGCGGCGCCATCCACGGCAGACGCCCGTGGTAGCGCCGGCGTACACCAGGGACCAGCAGACTCAGCGGCCAAGGACGATGTCCCACGCTAGGAGTAATCGTCCTTGACACGGCGACCATCGTAAGTGTGGCTGCGAACACTACGGCGGCGACGACCCCACGAGTGGCCGCCAGGAGAGCGCTTGTCGCCGCGCAACCCGATACAGAAGAGCATGGTGGCCAGGAAGAGAGCCGCCCAGGAGCCCCAGGCGAAACCAAAGGCATAGGTGCCGATCTGGGCGGTGCGGTTGTCGGAGCGGAAGGCGTCGCGAGCAAGGACAAATGTGGCACTGTGAAGGTTAGTTAGTGGTGGTTCAATTTATTTGGGGGACGGAAGACATACGTCATCAGGGACATGGCGGCCGAGGAGAAAAAGAGGGCGACGAGGGAGACAAGGCCCGAGATGGCAGCGCCGAGACGGCCACAGCAGGCAAGAAAGCCGGAGAAAAAGGCCAGGACCTCAAAGAAGAGGGTAATGAGGATCATGACCCAGGCAAAGCGCCAGAGGTAGAAGAACTTGGTCGACGTGGTGTCGCCGCCATGGCCGCCTACGAGCTGCGAGGGCGCATTGTCGGGGTTCGAGTCCCAGGCGCGGCCAAAGGCGGGTGCGGGACGGGCGTGGCTGCAGTCCTTGTTGTCGCGTCCGCAGAAGTAGAAGAAGGTCCACTGGGTGGTGTCGCGCGCGCCGGTGATGCCCTCCGTGTCGGCGCGCAGGAAATAGGTCAGCTTGAGGGGCGCCGTGTCGCTGACGCCGGCGAGGATGATGAAGAGTAGGAGGACGATGGAGGCGGCCGTCAGGACGAGGCCAGCGAGGCCGAGGGGGGCGTCTAAAGTGGCTGCATGTTAGCAAGAGGTGATTGCGGCATGGGAGTGTGTGGTGAGGGAATGCGATGATATCGGAATTGGTGCTCGCGTGGTGTTTTGGCTGGACCTACTTTTAGCCATGACGCCGTGTGGTTAGGGGGCAGTGATGGATCTTGGTCAATCGATCGATACCTAAATCAATCAATCAATCCACCGTCGACGAGTAGCTTAGCTGACTCTCGACGTGTCTTGTCCGATTGCTCGTAGTCGGTTGCTGAATGGAGGAAGCCAGCGAGCGCACGAGTCGCAGGTGAGCTGCCGGCGGATGGGTGTACCCTGGCCAAGTATTTATGTCACTCCACGACGTGTTTCCCGTGTCGTCACGCCAGCATGTGGTCCGGAAGGGGTGGGGTCTGCCGTGCTCGGGCTAAGAAACCCGCCTTTTGTACAGATTGTGCAAGGCCCGGTATTGCAGGGAAGTCTCGAGGATGAATGCGGAGGGAAGAGAGGGGGCTTTGAGTGGCGGGCGGAGGACGAGGAGAAGAAACGGACGATTCCTTGTTTTTTAGCCTTTTGGCGGAAGCTCGTTTATATGGGATGCGCCGCGGGCTCTGGCGGGCTCTGTAGTGGGTTCACGTAGTGGGTTCACATAGTGGGTTCACGTAGTAAATACGTAGCACGCAGCACGCAGCACGCACCAGCTCTCCGGCCGGGCTGCCGCTAGCGCAGGTTTTAGGTGCCTCTTTGGGACCTGTTGGTGGTCCTGGTCAGCGGGGCGCCAGCGAGAAGCCGTGAGGGTCTCAGCCAGTGCGCGCGGGTTGGGTGAGACTTGGGGCGGGAAGCGGGTCCTCGGGTGATGTGATGTGTGTGCGTGTGTCTCGCAGTCATCTCAGCCAGGTTAATTAAGGCGAGGGAGAGGGCGAGGTGCGTGCTGTGAGGAGGTGGGCGGGCAAGGAAAAGGAACAATAATTGAAACAAACAGGGGGAGAGAACCGGTTCGTCAGGCCAGTTGCCCAGTCCAGTCCCTGGTTCAAAACCATCAAAAGGGCCTGATTGTAGGCCTTTCTCCGGGGTGGAGGGAATGCTCGACTTTACGGGGGGAGGGATATCGTTCTTGGCGGTAGCTAACAGACGGGTTACGTATGTAAGTCGTACCGCAAGATGCGCAAGATACCGGGGACACTCCGACAGCACAGAACTGCCGCTCCGGGGCAGCTGAGAGAGCCCCCGCCTGTCCGACTACGTACAATGGCTCCATCCATCAGCAACAACAGCCGGGCCAGATGCGAGTGGGGAGACACGTCCCCGTGTAGGAAGCTAGGTGATGACGACACGGGCCCCGACGGAGCTGGCCTAGCCCACGAACCATGAATTAAACACCGAAAATCATGACAATAGCTCGCCGCCCGGGGCCAGGAGAGCGCCAGGAGTGTGCCGCAATGAGGATTAGCGCCAAAGCCATTTTCCCTCCACGACGCCAGGGCTTGGGTTATTGGCTGCTGATGTCATATCACGGGCCTGCGTCGTCCAAGCCGCGACGCTCTTGGGGCTTAGGCCTTGGAGATTCGATTTGGGGGTTGTGGCCTCGGAGCAGAGGGTACAGATTGTGGATGGTTGAGGTGTTTTGCCAGGACTCGTGGCTCCGTATATCGAATTCAACACGTCTTTCATTCCAGGAGAGAAGCGCGGTCGGTGGGTAGTGCGGTTCGACTCTCTGGAGATTCCCATGTTTCTGCTATAATGTCTCTACTCCTGACGCACCCTTGCCATGTATGGGTCTCGTCCGTCTACAGGCCAAGCCTCGAAGGAAATCACCATATCTCCCTCTCTCTCCCTCTCTCTCTCCCCTAATATAAATGGAATTGATCGAATGCTCCGCGATATACCATCGGGTTTTTCTCAACATAGTCCTCCTCGTCTCCCAACACCCACCCTGTCTACGTCAGCTTCTCGTTCGACAGCTGCAGCCCCGCGATCCACAGTGCACGATCCCGATGCAATAGACCACCAGACCGTCGCTGCGCCACCCGCACACTGCGTAATTGTTGCACAGCGCATCTGTACTGTGCACTGTATGTACAGAGCAATGCATTGGCAGGCTGCAGTACAGCATGCAGAGCAGTGCCGATTCCTGTCAAGTCCAGGCAGATCTACCATCAAGTAAATGATGCGTCCAATAGTAGCGTTACCGTCCATCATCATCTGTTCTTGACCTGCTCTTCTCGGCGGCTCGGCTCTTCTCTCCCCCGGCGCCCGACGTCACCACTGCCGCACTAAGCCGTGAATCTTCCCCCGGCCTGCAAATCTGCCCCATAGGATCCACGCTCGTTGCCAAGTTACCACGCCTCACCTCACGCGCATGTCGATCATTGCCGTTCTGCCGCAAACGTCCTTCCTTCGGCGCCCGGCTTTTCTTTTGAACCTTGGCTACCTTGCTTCATTGACGCAATTCATTCACCCACCCGGGACCAATTGACGATGCCGCCACGATTACGGCCCCCGCGCCGGCTCTGCTCCGTCCCGCCCCCTCCCACAGCCGTCCTCCCTCCGGCGTCACGGTCCGGAGCTCCAGTCCGAGGCGGAGCTCGTCTTCGCCGGACCTGCAACAACGCCCGCCGATGGTCCAGTTCAACAGCCCCGGGCGGTGAGCAGCTGCCTCCGCTCACGCTGCTCGCCCATCAACACCTCACCGGCGCAGGCCACGGCGCCTTTGTCCCATACGACACCGCCCACGCCGCCCAGGAGGACCTCCGAGCCCGCCTCTTAGCCTGGAAGAGTCTCCCCCGACGATGGGCGCCCTAAGGCCCCGCCACCTCATCTCCTCACCTTCGAAGCCGCCCCGACCATAACCCTTGGCCGTCGCCAGTCCGCCCTCACATTATCCCAGTCCTCTCGTCTTCAGGCGCCCCTGCGCGTCGCCCTCCCCCACCGACCCGTCCCTGTCCCGGAAGCATCCTTTATCCCAGATGTCCGCCAGACGGCCCGCGGTGGTCTGACGACATACCACGGGCCTGGGCAACTTGTCTTCTGGCCAGTCCTGGACATGCACTCGCCGCTGTACGCCCGCTATTCAGTGCTCTCCTACGCCGCCCATCTTGAAGCCACCACTCGGCGTCTGCTTACCGACCTCTTCGGACTGGAGTCGTACACCACCCGCGACGAGCCGGGCATCTGGGTGCCCACGTCGGCGGGTGAGCCGGAGCGCAAGATCGCCGCTCTAGGCGTGCACCACCGGCGGCACGTCACGTCACTGGGCATCGCACTAAACATCGACATTCCCGTAGCTGGGCCCGAGGACGTGAATCCCTGGGCGCGCTTCGTGCCCTGTGGGCTCGATGGTAAGCTCGTCACCTCCGTAGCGGCGGAGCTGCAGGAGCGAGATGGCGGTGGCCGGCTCGTGGGATGGGATATGGCCGGTCTGGCGGCGAGGTGGGCGAGGTTGTTTGAGGAGGGTTTGATAAATCAGACGAAGAGAGGGGTAGATGGAGAGGTGGATGTAAGCCTTCGCCAAGTGAAGGAAAACGCCATGTGACGACGAAGTTCATGATCGATCTATGATCCCTATATCTCAACTTTTCTTGCACCAGATACCCCCACCTTTTTAGTTGCTCTACATATTGGGCAGATAGATGCTTGAGATTATAATTTAACGTAATCCCAGTTTGTTCTCTACTCGGGAATCAGGGTAAGGAACGGTTATTGCCAGGGACATACTCTTCAGCCAAGCCTACTATATCGGAGCTGCCCAGTTTACGTTGGCGCAGCGAAACACCACTCTTCCCTAGGTCCATCCTAGTTCAAGCTATTTACTCCGGCCGACACTGCCAACATTGATGCAGCTAATGAGGTGCTTCCATACTACGTACTGCCTTCTTCGGCTCACCAGTAACCACTCATGTCTGGGGATGTTCAGAGAGTTCTCGAGTTCAGTACACGTATCCCAGAGAACATCTCTACAATTTGCGCGGCAATAATCAGAGTTGATGGAAATGTCTACCAACATAGAATGGTAGGCTCACTCGCCTCCTCTATTGGCGAATCGTGGATGAAGATTTCAAAAGCTAAACCGTCTCTGCAAGCTTCATTTTGGTCCTAACGGCTCAGTTATGTGAGGAAGACGAAAAGTTTACTCGTGAACACGATGTTGTTCATTGCCTTCTTGCGTTGTAGTGCAGTCAAAAAAGGGATTGCATCGATGGCATGGGCGATGATTGAGGGTATAACATCATTTCCTCTGTTCTCCTCCGAGTATTTATTTACCAAAGTTTTATCAACGTCGGCAAGCTCAAATTTTAGTTCAATATACCGAGTATATCCGCGGCGGGCACCTCAGCAGATTCTGTGAAACTCCACGAGTTCAGAAGTCTTAGACTGTAACTCACAACAGATAGCTTTTTCGAGATAGCTACCATAGCTTGGAGTCAATTGAATAGCTAGCCAAGGAGACATTACTCTCTTATTCGGCATCTGACTACTTCAAGCTCATGGGTTGGATCTCAACTTAAATATACTCAGGCAAATTGATCTTATTGCAAGTCGAAGCCCTTGTTTCCAGTTGGTATATCGCAACTATTTTGATTAAGGTCCCACCAATATACTGATAGTTCATTGTTTATTTCCGCAGGTATATAAGGTCCTGTCTGTAATGTAAAAGTCAAAGACATTTATAAACAGTGGCGTGGAGATACCCTACACTCGCGCCCTTCGAATTGCCTTGCCTCCTTTTGGGATCGTCTCTATATTATACTGGAGTGTAGCTAATAATTCACTTTGGGTAAGAAGGACGCATTTGCTTTATTTCAGATCTATCCTTTTGTGTATCCATCCACGTTGTTTGATGATTGCGGTTGCGATTCATGCCTGCGCTTTAGCTCATTCGCATCAGTTGAACCACTAACACTATGGACGACTAGGGTCCCAACCTATCCTAATTAAGCGCGTGCTGTAGGGACAGAGTTCCCACAAAGCCCACTCTCTTCAATTGGCCCACAAAAGGTCAAACCCCCACACATGGAGATGCCAGGTGTCAGGATCGTATAACCCTCATTTCCTCACCGTCTTTCATCAAGCAAACAACAAGCCCCGTTGGCTAAGTGGTATAGCGTGTCACTAGTAATGACAAGATCACTGGTTCGATTCCAGTACGGGGCAGATAAACTTGACATCTTTCCTTTTTGCCCTTGCTCATCATTCATTATGAAATTGGGTGGTGAGTTGCACATTTTGAGAATGCCACCCACCTCCACGTTCATTTTTGTTTGCCCGTCTCAGAAGCATGCCGACAGTTGCTCGGGTTGGCATTTGTGTCAGACTGGGAACAGTGGTATCACCGATGATAGACTGAACGGAGACGCGGGAGATGTATGATTGAGATTAATAACTCCAGGTCGACTCTAGAGTACCTGAAAGAGTTCACAGTCCACGATTCACAGGACAACCAATCTTAGTCCTTAAATACTCACTCCTGAACCCTAAAGTATAGGCGGCTAATAATACTACGCCAAATTGGCTGTAGGCTCCTTCTTCTCTGGCGTCACCGTTCCACTGGGCTCCTCTGTCAAGGCCGGCTCACCCTGCATTATAGTACTTGGTCGTCTACCCTTGACCATTGATGTACAAACACGCGCGATAGTGGCGCGACTCTCCCATAGTGGATATATACCAACAGCGAAGAAGGAAAGGAAAATCCAGATCATACCAACCGAAACCCAACCTGTGAAGAAGGACTTGGAGAAGATGTATCGGGAACCAAACATGGGCATCGGCCACAGAACCAAGAAAGACAACGTCCTATATCAAATTGAGTCAGTACCAAGGGAACAAGGGGAGAGAGATGTCACATACATCACAGCGGTCATGCTACTAGCAATTTTGAATGCCCGGGCGAGCTTTCTCTGCTCTTCCTCAAAGTCAGCTTGCTGGACTGTCTCAATCTGGCGCTGAGCCTCCTCGTCCATGCCAGAGTCTTTGATCATGTCATGGTCATCTGCCTGGCGGATATCCATCATTGACTGCCAGTCATATTTGTCAACCCCGAAAATAAGAGAAAATATGGGGATGAAAAGAACGGGAGATAGCAAAGCAGTGATATTTCCAGCTAACATGGGGTTATTGGAACCGGTGCAGATAACATCGAGCTTGCCACACGTTTTGCTCGCCGTCACCAACCAGGCAATGATGGCACAAGATGCGCCAAGGATAGGTGAAAGAGTTGCAGCCCATTTGTTTTGACCATTCCAGATGAGGGTGAGAGTGGCCGGGAGAACAGCTGCGGATATGAGGACACCCATAAGGACATAGAGGTATCCCATGGAAATTCCGTTGTACCACAGGCCGACAGAGATGCAGCAGATGATGAAGGCGTAAACGACCATACAGGCGTGAGACATCCAAATGAGGCTCTTGCCACTGGCGTTGGGCCGAAAATAGGTACGGTAGATGTCGTACGTGAAAATGGAAGAGGTCGCAACCAACTCTGAGTTGAAGGATGACGTCACGGCCAAGAAGACCACGAGGAGGGTAGCGATAGCACCTCCCTTTCCAAGAAGTGCGACGGCCGCATACGGTAAGACGAGGCCAGCTGAGATATCGGCCTCACTCATGCGGTCAGGATACGTAGGGAACCGGGGATTCGACTCGAGGGCCAAGGCGGAGAGACCAAGGGTGGTGGCAGTCAGCCAGGGGATGGCAAACCATGCAAGACCTCCGATGATATACCCTGGGAGAGCATGGACTGGGTGCGCGGCAATGGCCTTATTGTAGTAGCCGTTGTCAAGGAATACGGTACCAAAGTTCCCGACAATGTTGATGATAAAGAAGATTACGCCGCCCTGTGAACGCATCGTCAGGTAGCTACCATCCTCGTTGCCCGCGACGGGGTGGGCTTTGCTGGCCTCAACAAGGAGGTCATACACAGCACCAGGGCTGCCGAGGACATCCGAGGTCGCGTAGGCCGTCAAGGCGAAGATGATGATGATAATGAGGACCACAGCTCCGTGTATATAGTCAGTGATGAATGTGGCCTTGAGACCTCCGATAAAGGTATAGGCAACGACACCCACGGGAAGCAGGAAGATGGCTGCGATGGTATGCATGCCAGTCAACGCATTGATAGTGGCAGCACCGCCAGAAATAAGCATCAAAGACACAAGCACATTGGTCACAAGGCCAAAGACTATAAAGGTGAAGTGAGCCGGACTTCCATAGCGGGCCTTGATGACCTCGAGGAAGGTGTGGGCGTTGGGGGCGCGCTTCTTGAGCATGATGGCGAGCGTAGCAAAGAGCAAGATTTGCACAGTCGCACCAGAGGCATACCAAAATGGACCAGAAACGCCATATCGGTAGCAAACGCCCGAACTTTGGAGGAGAGTGGCGGCCCAGGTCCAGGAGGAGACAACAGCGGCGGCCACGAGACCTGACTTTACGGAGCGACCGGCCGTGTTGAACATTTCCGAGGTTTGAACTTCGCCGTTGAAGCGCTTGAGAATGTGTGTGAGAGAGATCTACCTTTCATGTTAGTTAATTATCATAAGAGAAGACGCCGGCTTTTTGAAGCGGAAAGAATTGACCATGAAGACGGCAAAGGCAAGGCCGACACCCAAAACTATGCCGTAGCCAGCGCCCTGGCTTAGAGCGGCGGTTCCAGAACCAGCCATGACGAAGATTGTGGAATCTATTTGAAGTAGGCGGTCAAAGATATCCAAGAGGAAGGGTGCTGTGGAGAATTCAGCTGATCGGAGGTGAACACTTGCGATATATAACATCTTGATGGGGTAGCAATATCCAAGCCCTGCCGCCGAGAGAAATCTTGGCGAAGAAGAAGATTTCCAACATCTCGAACCCATGATTCGTCGGCGATGGGAACAGCACCAGCTCACTCGAGATAAGGAGATAGTCTACTAATCTATAGTGTTAGGCAAGCCCCGCCGGGCCGGAGTTCGGGGCGCCGCCGGGGGCGCTGGGATCTGGCTGGGGAAGGAGATGCACGCTGGAGCCGCAGGGTATCTGCCTCCACCTCAACTCCATGGGGAGGGGAGATTAGAGTCGCGATGGGATCGAAGCGAATGCGCTATGGGCCCCAGGGGCCAAGACTTTGGTGCAGTAACCCCCCACAATTGCTGATGCTTGGCCCGAAGCTAATGGATGCAGACGAAGATAGTGAAGGCATCGTACTGGGTTCAGATGATCAGCAAGGTTGCCGAGTGGTGGGTGCTCATCGGATATCTCAGCCCTATCGCTTCTCGGACTCGTGGATCCATCAGTGAAGCCACCCCTGGCATGTTACAGCAAACTATTGCTCTCGTGAAAGATTTGGGTACGTCAACTGCAGAAGAGAATAATGGCTGCCACTGACCAAAACGGCATACCGGATAAACATGTTGCGAAGATGGACGAATGAGAGACGATGATAAAGGGCCGGTTTGCAGATCAGCTACACGATAGGTTTGCTGCCTTTTTTACGAGCATTCATATATAATACAAGCAGTCCCTCCCCCAACATCGCTCCTTGGCACTTAGCACTTGGCACTTGGCACTTGGCATTGACGCATCCTTATCTTTACGTTTCTTGTTCGTCTCGGCCTGGGAGTTGAGTAGCTGAGCTTAGATAAACACCATATGTGGTAACATTGACATCCATTGGCCATCTGGGCGGACAACGTCAAAGCCGTAGCATTTTTCGAGGTCGTGACTAACTGCCACCCTTGTCTCCGCGGCACCTGGAATTTGCATGCATCCTGGATTGGGCCGGCGGGCCACTAAAACACTCGAAACTCTGGGCATTTATGTTGGCCGCCGGCGCTCAGCCGATAGCTTGTGTGTTGACTACAATCTGGTCACTAACTGCATCGCGGTTTTAACCCACTGACAAGGTCAGAAGAACGATACCTTAGCTTGTCTGACATTCAGCTCTATTATTAGCAGAATAGAAACAATACAGCACTCTATTTATCCTATTACACTTATGCTCATACTCTTACCACGATGTCTTCGTCGCTCGCTAATGTATTCAACATCAGCCCGAATTTGGGGCCGGCCAAGCGGGCCACGAACACCAAATATCACCATGCCAAAATAAAGAAGGGGGGGGCAGACAGCTTAGAAGGGGTCGCCTCCTGCATAGTTAACGACGTCATCGGGACACGATTGGTTGCTACTCCCCCCCAGGGGTTTGTCTTCAGCGGGGGCCGGGACACCGGAGGACGGAGGCGGAGCCGGAGCTGGAGAACGACCATACCGACAATACTGGAATTTCGGCTGGGAGGTTATGATGCCAAATTAATGGTCTCTCCTTTCATTGTGTAGTCTTTTCGTGATAAGGCATCAATCCGTGACTTGGAGAGAGACCCAGGCTTCAGACACCCAGGTGGTCAACCTGCGTACATGATCTGTCCCGATGAGACGGCTGTCGCCCACGCCATCTAGCCTGTCTAACCTTCCAAGTGGTCGTCAGCGAGCCAAGGCGAAGTGGTAGAGAAGTTCATTATTTTTTGTGGGTACACTTTTCTGATGCTCTGTGTTGAATACAGGTATAGTTTTGATCTTAGAATAACCCTTCTCGCGTAGGGCCAAACATTTGAATAACGAGCTTCTATATACTCCAAGATCTTTTCCCACCAAACCAAGTCTCCTTGACCTTTGCCTTGAGCAAGCTTTGCGCATCCCACTCCATGTCCACCACCACAAAATCCGCAGCTTTACCCACATCCAAGCTGCCCACTCTATCCTCAGCAAAGACGCTCTTCGCCGCACCAAGTGTAGCGGCTGAAATAGCCTCACAAAATCCCAGGCGGAAATGCTCGTTGACCGTGTTCTGAGAGCCCGGGTCCCTTGCCGAGCGTCGTGTTGTTGCCGTGTACAGGTTGTGCAGGGGGTTGTAAGGCGCCGTCGGGCTATCACTTCCGATGGCGAGGAGTGCCCCGTTGTCTGCGAATTCACGGTATGCAAATGCTCGCTCGCAACGATGTGAGCCGATGAGGCGAGGCCAGTCACGGAGGAGGACTGGGTCGCAGTGAACTGGTTGGATGGATGCGGTGATTCCGAGAGCCCCGAGTCTCTTGGCCTCCTCTGGGGCCGAGAATTCCAAGTGCTCAATGCGATGCCGGCTATTGGGAGCGGCGTGTGCCTCAATTGCGTCTACTGCCATACGGATGGCAGCGTCTCCGATGGCATGGAAAGCGATTTGTAGCCCAGAAGCCACTGCGTGCTTCACAACCGACTCCAGTCCATCGTTGGTCCAAAGGGGACCTGGCAATAGCCCATTGCTATAAGGCTTTGAGACGTGGGCTGTGCAGGCATCAATAGTCCCGTCGCAAATAATCTTGATGCCCGTGATGCAAAGGTCTGGTGAGGTGTCCACATTATACTTCGCTTTTAGTTCGATAACTCGGTCTACCTGCTTCAAGCAGGCAGCTTCGGAGTCTGGCAGGATGAGCCAGTATGCTGTTATTCTCATAGCGAGTTCTGGTCGCTCAGCGCGGAGAGTAATGAGAACATCCCATACCACCTCATCCATTGCCATTTCGATAAGTCCAGTATATCCAGAGGCCATATAAACGTCTAAAGCAGACATAATACTCTCCATCTTTTCGGTCTTGGACATTGCTTGACTGAGAAATGGCCACGCAATACCCACTGCAGCGCCCTCACTGAGAAGACCTGTCAGTTTGCCATTCTCATCTCGCCCAATTGTCCCACCCATAGGGTCTGGCATGTCGGCAACCCCCAGCTCAGCGAGAGCTGGCGAGTTGCACCACACTGAATGCAAGTCCATGCTATCAATGAAAATAGGGCGAGGGTCGAGGTCGTCCAGCATCGAAGTATTCACACCGTCCGGGGTCAAGTCAAGCATCCAACCCCTTGCGAGAATTCTTGGTAAATGAGGGTTTTCACGGGCGTAAGACCGGAGTGTGTCCCGAATCTCCTCGAGGGACTTGCATTCGTCCAAGACAACCTTTCGCAGGGATTGGCCGAGAAGAAGCAGATGCATATGACCGTCGATAAAACCAGGGAGAACCGTCTTCCCTTCCAGATCTCGAATTGAGACGCCATCATCGTGCTGATATTTCGCTTTTAGATTGCCAGACGAGCCGATTTCAGCAACGATGCCGTTCTGTACAAGCATGCTTTCGGCGAATGTGGGCTGGGCGTCGAGACCAACATCGGCCTTTGCAAGAATGCGGCCATTGGTATAGAGAACCTTGACTGGGACGATTTCCGACCCCATCATGTAACGTGATAATTTGGAGCGAATTGACTCGGAGGTACAAAGCCGCAATGATTAAGAACACTGATTAACCGTAGACGAAGTCCTCGGGCCATTTATATCAACACCTTCAATGAGGCCCCACGATGCCCGCGCTCCCGCGGACAGCGGTGCGGGGTAAACCGGCCAATTTATAAGATGGTGGCATTTAGACGCCCTACACGCCGAAGGTAGATAAGAAGCTTGCCCATGAACGGTAAAATATGTGCATTTAAATATTCCCCATTTGAAGACTCCATTACTCAGATGTATTGGGCCCACACCAAAGCTTACTCAGTCGGCATAGGTTGCCACATTTGGGTGATGGAAGCGACGCCATCCCGCCACTTTGCCATCCGTTACGTCAGTCTGGAGACGAGTCCCCAACCGTCAAACCAGGTGGATTTCATAAGCTTATGTCCAAGGAAAAGATCGTCTGGCCATTTACTTTAAGTCTTCGGAGCCTTGATTAGGAATAGTCTTGATTGAGGCCATGATAAAGTACAAGAGCACTACGAGCAGACGAAGGAAGCAACCCGACTTTATTACACCCCCCATAATATAGGGTAGATATGTATGTGAAAGTTGGTTGTACTGGAGCATTGTGCGGTCTATTGTCTTGGTGCTGACTCAAGAGAGATGATCTACAAACCCTGACCAACCATATTAGCTGTGTTATAGCAAATTTGATAGACGCATGATTGCTGAGATGTTGACCCCTTGCATCTCAATCACACGTTGTCCCGCGAATCACACTCATCATCTAATTTTGAGTTTTTGCGCAAGACATAAAGAACCCAAGCTGACCAACAACGGACGGATAAGATAGTTTCATTTGGTTTTATTTGGATGAAGCATTGATTTCTCGTAGTGGCAAGTAGTAGAATAAATAAAGCATAGTATACCTTACATATGTATTTGGTTGACGCAGTTATAATGGGCCGCTTGAAATGAGATTGTGATTTTCTGTCCATCTATGGATGTTCAATTCTTAGATTACCATATAGATTACCCAAAACCATACTGTTGCTGGCCTGAGGCGGTATTCTTGGTAAGAAGACCACTGATCGTTATCGCAGCTTTCAGCCTGGTAGTTCCGAATGAGGGTCAGGACTTTGTCTGGAAGCTGGCATGTTGATAACCGCAATATCGATTCAGACGTGTTTGAAAATTGTATGATTTTCTCTTGTTCAAAGTTCAATTTCAAGTGAAAGCGACGATCAAAGACGAATTACTGTGCGTTCCTAGCAATCATGCATAGCTTTAGAGGGTTGTTTGTTGGTTGTGTTGGCTTACAGGGCTACCCAACGCCACAGTCTGGGGTTGACGCAACCACAACCACAACCACAACTTACTGTCCTCCGTATGGGGGGAACAATGCCGCTCCTCTGTACAAGAAATCTAGGCGCTCGACGAAGATAATATCGCCGAGAAACAATCATGTCCGTCATGGTATTCGATATTTGCCGTCCATCATATCTGCACCCCCGTTCATGACCATCATGCCCATGCCCGCGTTTTCCCGTGCCGTTACCTCACGTTACACAAGCACCCGCCATCATGACGCAGCTCCCCAATAGTTTGTCTCTCCATCATCGGAAGCACCCTTTCACCGGCAACCCGGCTCGGGTGATGGCGACAATGGGACGGTTCGCGCTCGTGGTTGCACCCGTGTGTCAGGCGGGAAAGTAAGAGCAAGGCGTCATACCGACATCTGCGTGTACCCGTATTCCTCGAGACGGGAAGCGCGGCTGGACCGGCAGGTGACTCGAGACGGCAGAGAATTCGAGACGGCGGAGGACGGTGAGATTTCGACAAATGCAAAGATGGTGATTACGACACCGAGTGATGTGGGATAGCGGAGTAGAGGTGCATGTGTAAAGAGACACACATATCAAACACCTGCCGAATACGGGAGACAGACATGCAACCCACGGCGAGACCTGCATGAGGGTTAGTTAGTGCGTCAAGACTTGCCTTCAGCTCAGTTCAGCCGTATTGCTGGCGTCCTCGACATTTTCGCTCCTTCAGCCCAATTCTCCGCCCAGCCTCGCGGAACCCGCGAAAATGCAAGAAGCTGTAAGCGGCAGGCAGGCCGAAGGGTAAATGCTCAGCCCCCAAGCCCAATCCACGCAGACCGACCGTTCACGACCGCCAGCAAGTGAAACAAAGCAAGCGTCGGTATCCATGATATTCACGAATCACAACTGCAACACCGTCAAGCGAACCCACCCCTCATGTCTTCGAAAGGGGGGGAGGGGGGAGGAGAAGAGGGTCCGTGGCCCAATCGGATAGGATCGCTGAGGAGGGAAGAGGAGGAGGGTCGCACGTCTGCTGCCAGAGGCTGTAACGGCTGGGATTTCGGGTGAGCAATCAACTTCGGAGGGGGTGGATGGTGGATGAGGGG
The DNA here is from genome assembly GCA_014621425.1 of Cylindrodendrum hubeiense. NCBI lineage: Eukaryota > Fungi > Ascomycota > Sordariomycetes > Hypocreales > Nectriaceae > Cylindrodendrum > Cylindrodendrum hubeiense. The sequence goes on along the minus strand of JAANBB010000469.1, from coordinate 11,161 downwards.
AATGGGAAATAGGTGTGGCATCCATCATGAGGGAGGTTAGGAGGAGAAGGAAGGAGAATGAAGACGAAGGAAGGACGTGAGTGGGAGAGAGTGGAACTGGGTGTCATTGATGTCTGACATTGAGGTGATCTGGACTGTCACTAATACAAGTTGGAGTTGAGTCTGCAACATCACTGGGCGTGTCGTTGACGATAAGCTAGGAGTGGGAGGGGAGAGGAAACGTGGTGGAAAGAAGCAACTCTGTCTCTATGTATCATCACCATTACCAACTCTAGAGATAGCCCGGAGATAGGTGCGTTTGCGTGTGTCTGGCTGCGTGTAGATGCAAGCTGCCGTCAAACACGAAAACCAACAGCAACAGGAGCGTGGACGTGCTCTAACCAGTCCTTCGGGCAGGTTTGAAGCTTGGCAGCATCCTCATCCCCATCGTGGATCACCACGTGGAGCCCCCCCCGTTTCCCTCTCCCTCTCCATGGGGCTGGGAATACATCACGGACGTCACCAAAGCCTCGTGTCGTCTCTGGGTATCATCCTCAATCCACTCTGGAGATGCTCGCATCGCCAACCATACACAGACCTCGCCTCCCAAACGCCATCCCGAAGCCCCTGTCCGCGATCCAGACCCTCGGAACGCCCTTGGATCGCCATGCATCCATCATATCATCCGTGATCGTATCATGTCCACCTCCCGATTCCCACATCAACTATTGATTATTCGGACATTTATTTCTCAGCGTGGCGGGGCCCTACCACACACTCCCCCATCCATCCCTGGACGCTAACTAGTTGGTAGCAAGGGGCGATCACATAGACACAGACATGCGCCGTCAACTCGGCCTTCAACTCCCTTGCCCACTTGGAGATTATCTTGTTTTTGATCCCCACGTCGCGGCCGCCCGCCACATCACCACCACCACATGGCATATTGATTTTTTTTCTTTCTTTCAGCCGCTGGACTATGTCATCGTAGCCCGCCCACCTGGCCTGATGTGCTCGCCATCTAGAACGTCTTTAGACCACGATAGGCCAGGCGCTAAGTAGCCGCCGTCGCAGCCCACGCTTTCACACCCCCTGGGCTTCCCCTGGGCCCCATATCCCTGTCCCCCAACCGGCCTGAGGGCCCGTCAATCCATGGCTTCGCTCGCACTCGTCTCAGCCTTCCGTGTACGGCCAAGATCCCCTGGACTATGCCACTATCGCCTCCCGGTGTGCTGCCGCTACCCACAGCTAGCTCACCGGCGCTACAGGGCAGGCACGCTATGATCGTGACACCACCCCAAGCCGAGCAGTGACACTGGCACTGGCGCTACTGGAGGCGCTTCACTTGTCGGATATGCTCCCGGCGCGACGACGCGACGACGCGACGACGCTGGGAATCAGGAACTAGGGTAGGCAGAACCCGGTAGGGCTAGGAATAGTGAACGCCGAACGTCTCGTTTCGGCGACCTCGGGGACCTCGACGACGTACAAGGACGGAATGCAGCGACTTCTTCATCGAGAAGTGGCGACGGCGACGGCGACGGCGACGGCGAAGGCCACGGCAGTCCGTTTGGGGTGAGCGATGGATTCACATCCCTTTGCATGAATAGTGAATAGTCTGTACTACGTACGTTGGAAATGGCCCAACTTTGTGCAGTAAGCCAAGCAATTATTGATTCCTACGCGCCTTATACCCGCATCGCATGCGACCCATCCCCCACATGCTGCATGATGTCTCCATCCAAATCCATTCCCCATTTCCAAATCCATTCCCACTTTCTCACCCATCCATACTAAATAGTACACGTACTCCATACTCCCCTACCTTTACTGCTGCAAGCGCATATCTCGCACCCCCCTCCCCCCCTCTAATGCCCCCTCTGATCCTCTGATGCTAGAAACCATTCATTCGACTCCATAAAAAATATCCCGATCCAAGGCGCACCAAAATTTGCGTCTTCTTTTGCCCTTTTCTGCGTCTCCACAATGCCCAGCTGGATCGTCACTAGGTTCCCCCCTGTCCCCAGCTCAGCCCACCAGGTGATGTGACCCTAGTCGAGCATCAACTGCCGTGCCACCTATGGGGAATAAACCCGGCCGCCCGCCTCACGTAGGCCCGGGCTATGAGGTTAAAATAAAATACTATGTAGGCCTCCTTGTCAATAATAAAACGAACAAGAAGTGTCACCCAATGAGCAACCCAGGTGGGGACCAAGGCAGACAGTGGTGCGTCGGCTTCCGCGCCAGAATATGAATGAAGGATGTTGACGAATCGAATGGAGCAATAACCAACCAGTCAGTCAATCAATGCAATCACTGCCATCGCACACCCCCCCTTGCTTGCCTGCCCCCTTCTCACCCACTGCACTGCAGAGCCTCTAGTCTCTCTCTCCCAGCAGGGCCTGTCTCTAATATGAACCAGTGTCAGTAGGGAGTCCAGGGACCTGTCTTCGCTGACCTGGGCTTGCTTAGGGCGGGCGGCCGTCTCTCGTCGTCAGCTCTGAGGCTCTCCCGATTTCACTCTCGTCCATTCTCGGCCCGAACAAGCCCAATCCGGGCCGGCCACTGTCCCCCACGTCAAAACGCATCCTCTCTAGCCTCTTGCCTCTAGCCTCTATCTAGCCTCTAGTCAGTCCCCAGCCTGGAGCGAGCCCCCAGCCTTCAGCCATTATCTCTCCTTCCCTTGCGTATCCACATGCCGATGCACGAACGCTATCCTTGCTGTCTGTGCTGTGCTGCACCTAATTACCGTTCACAGCAATGTAGATCACCCGTCCGTGTCATGCCATGTCGTATCGTGGAAATCAAAATTTAGTCATTGTACGAGGCTTTTGGCCGATTGGAGGATTCAGATGGATCGCCTCCAATAGGATTCGGGGCGGCCCTCTCCTCAATTCGCTACATACGGAGTAGCCTTCTCTCGCCATACCAGACACTGCTCGTAGACTTCCCGCATCCATCTCCCTCCCATGCATCATGCCCTGTCTCAAGGCGTATCCACCAAAATCCCAGCCCACTTCGCGTCCTCACGACTCACGCGATGCTTTGGCCTTGCCAGCCTGAGCCTCGCGACTCATGGTCCGCGGGTTTTGCCTTGTCCATTGGGAGCACAGTCACCACGGCCCTCGTATTTTGTGTCCAGATCGTTCCCTCAGTTGTTGCGCCTCCAGAAACGGCTACCGATAAAAAGTACATCGTTGAAGCAAAGGTAGCAACCAAGAAATCAGTTCCAATATAAAACCCGGTTTGGAAATCCCCAATGCCCGTCTAAACCATGCCGAAAAACGAAATCCACAATTAATCCCACAATCCTCTCTGTTGGAGTTATCCTAGCCCCCGCCTGGTCCTCGCCCACCGTTCCGTCCCACCCTTATCCTGTCCCGTCCTATCCGTTGTCTTCTTTGTCCGAAGCCCTTTCTGTGTCCTTGGTAACGAAACCAGTTTCCTCTTGTCCAGATGCGCTTCCGATCCAATACCTCGCAATCCCCTTTACCGAATCCTGCCCCCTTTGCTTTGTCCCGGTCCGTGTGATATAATAGATTCACGAAATAAAAACGAAGAAGAGGTTTGACCCATGTTAGGGCCTCCATCGCTTCTTGTCCAACTAGCTCCCTTGACGCCGATAATCCAGTCTCCCCTTTCCTATTTGCGCCCTTGCGCCTTTTTAACACGTCCTAGTCGTTGTTGCTTGCAATGGATGTGGTGGATGGTGTTACGCCTCGCGTCAGGTATCGCCGTTCCTCGGCCGCAGCGCCGGCCTCAACTCGCTGCTTGCTCTTACAATGGAAACAATCCCTCGCTTTCCCTCGCACCCCAAAATGGGCAGGTCGTGTTCGAAAGTCGGGTATCGTCGTCATCCCCTTCCCCAATACGCGTTCAAGACTCTTTCTTCGCATCCGCACTGTCATCGCCATCTAGGCTTCGATCCGCTCCGTTGCTTTCAGTGCTGTTTGCGCCTTCGCTTGTCTTGCCTTCGCAGCCCTTGACGAGTCGATGTCTCTGTAACAGGAGTTAGTATGCAGCTCATAAAGTGAAACTCAGACACAACCGGGTCTTCCCGATCGCCTTAATGACATGAGTAAGCAATGAATATGGGGGTGTTCCTACCTTTAGGGCATCCTTTCGTGAGAAACTCTTGCTGCAAAAAGTGCAAGGGAATGGCTTGACAGCCAGGTGAATTCGCTTATGTCGTTTCAAGTCGTGATTTCGGCTGAAGGACTGAACACACTGATCGCACTTGAAAGGTCGCTCAGACTGAGGGGCGGGTTGCCCGTGTCCGTACATCATCGGGTGGCCGTATTGGGGAACACCCATACCGGGAATCATCGACATTTGGCCTCCAGGCTGGTGAATATTCGACATAACGGACCCGCCCATGGTGGGCAGGGACTGGTAAGGAGGATAAGGCCTATACGGAGCAGGGGGGGCCATGGTCGGTCCCTGAGGTGGGCCCGAGAGCGAGCCTAGACCCCTCGGAATAGGGCCAGCGCTCGAAGGCGAGTGCTGGGTCGGAGAGGGCTGAGGAGCGTAAGATGGGAAGTTGGACTGTTGAGGTGTCGACGAGGCCGTGTAATAGCTGGGGGTGCTGGGAGGTCGTGTGTGCGTATACGAATCGACGTGAGCCGGGGCACTGGAAGGAGTGGGAGGCTGCGTGGAAACCGGGTTCTGGGAGCTCAGAATAGCGCTCTGAGGTTGGTGACCCGGAGTCGTCTGCCCGCCGTTGCCTCCGCTGGAGAGGGATGTCTGAAAGGGGTGCTGGACCTCGCCATAGGGAGGGGGAGGAAGGCCTTCACCTCCGTGGTGCGGTGACTGTGATGTTCGGGGGTGGTTGAATTGCATAGTCGGGGGCTGCTGGCTGTACATCGAAGAGCGTCCGCCAAAGTGCTGGTGGCCCATAGAGGGCTGGGGAGGGGCGGCAGAGCTGACGGTATACGACGAGTTGTTGGGCGTGGGCCACGCTCCGTGGCCGTACGAATAATGCATGCCGGCGGGTGCTTGAGAGCCCTGGGAGCTGCCCGTGTTGACACTGGAGAGGCTTGGGCTCAGACCGTCGCTAGCTCCTGGCGAAGGGGTCAGAACACTGGGGGAAGAGGAACGGCGACGATCGGGAAGGGGACCGGGGAGGGGAAGATATGATGGCGGATAGGGATAACCAGCCGGAGCGGATTCGAGGGAGTTGTGGTAGTGCTCGTGAGAGCCGGCCGGGAGGGGAGGGTACAGGGGGTATTTTGCCATACTTGGAACATCTGCGGTGGGAGGAGGCAGAGAGAATGCAGGCAAGGCGCCGGCTGCAGGGCGACGCGACGAGAAACTGGTGGCCGCCTCCATGGCAATGGCGCACCAGGATGTTGTGGTGATGATAGTGTTACTTGCGGCTACTGTTACTGCTGCGGGTAGTCCTGCTGCTGGCTGCTTCTGCGCTTGCCTTGTCGTCGAGAGGTGGTGGGCGCGAGAAGACGGACGAGGTTTTGTTTGTGGTGGCGGCGGGAGGTGCTGCTTGGCTGAGGCCTGTGGTGAGGCGAGACTGGGGGAATAACACTGGTGATGCTGCTGGAGCAAGCGGTTCAGGGACTTTGTCTTCCTTGACGGCCGTGACGTCCAGAGGAGCAAAAGCACAGCGTGATTGGTGGTCCAAAGCAGGCTCAAGGCGTGTCTCCTGGTGTGAGTTGTGAGGCAAAGCTGGCGGCGGTGGTGGCCCCGTGTGCCAGGCGTAGATGGCGGTGATGGCTGTGATGGCTTCCGGGAAAGGCGTTCTTGGGGAGTGCTGAAGTCGTCGAGAGGGGTTGAGATCAACCACACCTGGGCTGGGGATCGCAAAGCTTCTTCTATTATACACGCGAGGGGGCTGTCGTCGATGCTGGATCGTCTGCAAGGTTATGCAGCGTTCGTCTCCAGGGTCTCAGGGTCTGGAAGGGGCAAGCTCAAACTCAAAAGAAGGTCTCAGAGGGGGATGGAGGATGGAGAGAGGAGGAAGAGGGTCGAGAGGCAAAGGTTGAGAGTCAAGATGCTCTTTGGTCGCGGGATGAATGGGGATTGAATGGGGGCCTCTGTGGTTTTGGGGTGTCGTCAATGGAGAGCCAGAGACTCAATAAGGTTTACTGTCCCAGGTGGCGCCCTTTGGCGTTTTTGGCGCAATATGTATATCTTTGGGGCCCTCCAGGGCTCTGCTTCCCTACACGCCAACTGCACTCCCACTGCTGCTAGCCCCAGTCCAGCTGCCTCTCGCACCCCACTCCCCCAAGGGTGCTCACGCCCCCCCTGTTGGCACCTGGCGCCCACACCCAGCTGCCCTACCCCGGGGGTAGCTCCCTCTTGGCGTCCTTTTGAGTTAGCGCGGTCGACCTGGGCCTGCTGAGACGGGATCTCTAGACCAGACGCCAGACGCGAAAGCGACTAGCTCGGGAGGGCTGAGGATCGAAGACCTAGCAGCTGGACAGGGCCTGGGAAGCTCCAGTACATGGCACAAAGCGGCACAAAGCACAGGGGGATAACGCGAGTGAGGGACCCGACGCGGAGGCGGCAAGCATTAAAGTGAATGTGTGAGTGCGAGGGCGTATGCGAGTGAATAGAGGGGGACAGGCGGCAAGTCCAGCGCGGAGCGAAATGCACCAGCCAGCACCCAGCAGCAAGCAGCCAGCAGCAGCCACCGCGACTATTCCTCTCCACTCCCACCCACCAAGCGGCCGGAGCTGGAGCCGGAGAGGAGCCTGGGAAGGGGGGGATGGATGGGTGGATGGATGGATGGATGGATGCGTGACAAGGCGACTGGCTGTACGAAGTACGGGCTACACTATGGGTGGGTGAAAGGATGGATGGATGAGTGCAAGGTGACGGGACGTGGACTCCATTCCGGAGGGGCGTGTGTATATGCAGTACAGCTACCAGAGACAACAAGAATAGCGAAGGGGAGAGCAACACGAGGGCCAAACGAGAACAACGACGACTCGGACGAGGCCCTGACTGAAGACGACGAAGCAGACGCAACCCACCAGAAATGTTGCCGCGAGGCGACGTACCTTAGGGTTCCAGCTACAAATGCCACACGCTGCAAGTGACTGGGAGCGACGGAGAGCGACTGAGAGCGACTGAGTACAATAGCAACTGGTCGTCCTTTGCAGTGTGCGTGCGTGCGCGCACCATCGACCGGATGTGGACGTCAGGACGCCAGGACGACAACAAGGGTCTGGCCAGTCTCAGTCGCCGTCGCCGCCGCCCATCTCGCGCGCTCACTTTTTCCCAGTCCAATTTGACTGGGGCACGCGGGAGCGACAAGCCCCATCCCACCATCCCCATCCCCATCCCATCCATCTCCTCAGTCCCTGCGCTCTGCTGCGTGGCTGGCCCAGATCGGGAACGGGGTGTGTGAGAGGATGGGAGGCTGGACGCCCAAGACGCCCTACGGCCTACGGCACGCAAATCACTCCCACGCCTCGTTTCTTTTTCCTCGTCGTCCCTTGGGTCTGGATCTGGTCTGGGTCCGACTGGGTCCCCTCAGTGGCCTATGCCTCTGAGTCTGCGTCTGCGTCTGCGTCGCTGTCTGTGGGCGGTGGTGGCAGGCGGGTATGGTGTGTGTCATGGGTCATCAACAGGCCTGGGCTGGCGGGCTGACAGGCTGGGGGGGCGCCGGGCCTGCCTTTGAACGTGCGCGCTGCGTACGAAGAAGCAAAGGCAGCCTGAGTCGAACAGCATGTATCCCAGCCGCTGGCTCGGGGCTTGCCTGGGCTTGCTGAATGAGGCTGTCCGCCTGTCTGTCCACCCCGTGGCGGGAACCGGGCGGCTGGACTCTGTTTCTCCTCTCCCCTGGGAGGCGGCGCGCAACCGTGCAACGGGCGGCGGCGCCGGAAAGCGCCCATGAGTTGGACGACAACAACTGTCGTGGTGGCGGGAATGGTGCGAGTGGTGGTGGTGATGGAGTGTCTGAAGCGCAAGCGCAAGTGGAGAGCTGAGTGTGTTGCGTGCCCCCCCAAAACGATTCAAAGTCATGTTCGTCCATACGACGGGACCTGGGGAAAACGCCATGCCAATGCCATGGGCATAAGCTCGCCGATTCCGACTAGTCCCCGTCTTTTTGCTTCCGGTAACCGAGCTGGGGAATTCTCGACGCTCGTCGCCGGTTCCAGAGATGGGCCCGTCTGAGACGGATCGATAAGCTCGCACAGCCCGAGAAACCACGGGCAGCAGACAACTCACAGACGACAGGGTCGACCAGGCCCAGACCTTCCAGAGTCAAACCGGTCGCGGCACCCTGGAGCAGGATTTCCGGGGCCGACAGCCGCGCTGCACGCATTGTCGTTGATGTGGAATTGTCCATTTTGACTGTCGTAAGCCTCCAGTTTGGCCACTGCAGGGATGTCCAACCAGTTAAAGAAGCATGTGTAAAAGTACTTCGGCGCCCACCCAAATTAGCTGACAGCAAAAGTCCAATAGCTTCCGGGCGCTACGAAGATATACATCAAATAGCCCGCAACCGCACCGTCGCTGCTATTGCTACAGGTTCCTCTGTGTCAATCAGCATCTGCCAGGGTTTTGTGGGGCCAGGTACGGAGGTGGAGGCTTACGACAGTCAAAGGGATAGGGGACCTTGTCTTGTCTTGCAACAGAGAATGACAGCCCAATGGTCAAGGCGAGACACATGCACAACGGGCAAGCCGGGATGGGCGAGATAACTAGGGCATGCCGCTGAAACCCAGTGCCGACTGGACAGACGGCGTAAGACGGGGGCGAGGGTGTGTCATATCGACCTGAGGACGAGAAGGAAGACGACGGAATCAGAGAGACAGAGACAACGAACCGAGCCTCAATCAACAGGTTCGGGGTTCAGCTAGGATGACAGACATGACAGCTCGGGTCTTTCCCGTCCGACATGACACTCACATCAAAGTTCCAAAATAAGCACAGCTGGACTCACGGGCTGACCTGACTGGTGATCGACTGTGTTGCTCGCCGGCTCCGCTGTCCAACACGAGATGCAAATGCAAACTCAGCAGACCCAACACAAGACAACCAGATGCCTCCAACAGAGACAGACATGACATGGCATGGGATGCGACAAGACGACGAGGTCGAAAACGGGTCGAGGCCATTCCAAATACCTCCCATGCGTTATCCCTACTCCTCCGCAGAACCCGAGGCCCTGGGTGCTCAAGTCTTTTTTTAGGGGTTCGTCTAATTATCGGTCTGCGACTTGCCTTTCCCGGTTCACTGCCCCCCATGCCCATGTACGTGGGATCGCCGTGGGAATGTATTAGCGATCACCGACGAGTGTAATACAACACCACTAGGCTATAGAATTCTCTCACGCCAGACCCAATATTTGGGCTTATTTTTCTTTCTCTCTCTCGCTCTCATGTCTCAAAGCTCGCCGGTTACTCAGCTCTCAAGGGTCCCCCCATGTTCTGTACTCGTGGGAAGTGGGAAGGGGCTCCATCGGGAAGTTGGGTCAGATTTTATTGATGCCGCCGAGCCCGATGAGAGGTGAGATACGAGCAAACAAGATTGAGGGGAGCCAGGGCAGGGGGACGCGAAGGGGGGCGTTGAGCTAGCAGCGAGGAGGGGGGGAAAAGGCAGCAGCAGAAAGAAGAAAGGAAAATTCATAAATCGAGATTGGGGTGAAGAATTTGCTTGCTCAATCGAGGAGGGCCTGAAAATATCGATTTGCCCTGTGCCATGCCCATGCCATGCCATGGTGCCTAGCAGCCCCCATGGCCCGGAACGCTGAGCATCCAGGCCAAAGCTGCGGGCTGTGCTGTAGCGCGCTGCAACGACAGGGACGTGGGTGCCTGTGAGGCCCAGGGGTGGAGTGACGGGGCCCCTTGAGCATTCCCCAGATGTGAAAGCGGGCGCCCTCACGATTTGGCTAGATTTCGCGAATTGAGTCTGAGTTTTCAGTAGGTTTTTTCCTGTTGCCCATGAGCTTGAGGCACGCATTCATTCTCCGGGGACCCGCCCAACTGGGGATCGGGATCAGAGAATCAGAGGGCCATCATAGATCGGGGATCAGGCGCGGCGGCGGCGCTGCATGTCTCCTCCACCGTGCTGTCTCCGAGTCTGCTCGTCTGCACCATGTATGTCTGAATCCCGAGGCCCTGAATCTCGAGGCCCTGAATCCCAGACGTCTTTGGCCATGACCGGCACCTGCACCTGCGCCTGCACCAGGCTGTAGGCTGCGAGCGCTGTTGCGAGTTGCATCCATGATCCTCCGCGTCTTAATTGTCTGTCTCGCTCGCTCGCCTCCGCCGGCCCCTGCCCGCCGTCCTGTCCTGATCACCAACCACGCCCCCCGGTCCCAGTCGCAGTCGCAGTCCCGGTCCCGGCTCCCTGTCCCCATACCCATCCATCCTCACATCCTCCCAATCCTCCAGCTCGAGCGCTCGGAGGCGCACGCCCCCTCCACAGAGGCCACGGACCACGGACCACGGCCAGGGGACTGGGGGGCACACGGGGCCCTGGGCTGCTTCTCTGTTGAGCCATTCCGCCGCCATCGACGGATAGGCTCAGCCATGCCGACCCAGCTCTTGGGAACACATCGAAAATGAGGCGCTCGACTCCCGTCCTGACGCAGGTCGCGGGTCGCCGTCGCAAAAAGAGGCGGTTCGCTCTGGCGTGACAACACCCACCCTGGGTTCCCTTCCCCCATCCCCCCTTGCAACCATCCTGCTATTGTTGCCGCCTCGTCGCGCCAAGGGGACAAGACGACCGAGTCCAACTGGGGCCTACGGAGCAAACCCACCAAAGTTTGCGCATTCGGTGGGGGAACCAGCCCGCTGGAATGGACATGGGATGGAATGAGCATAGCACCGCTCGCGCGCCCGCCCGTGACCTTTGTCTCCGGTCCCCTCACAAGATCCAGCCCGGTCGATAAGAAGAAGCACGCACTCTGTACGAATACGTATTCATGGTCGGCGCGTCCGGCATAGCGAGGTACGATTCGTTCGTCCTTTTCGTGCTGGGTGCCCAGCACTGTCACTCTGGCTCTCGCCCTCAATGCACAAGAGGGGTGTGCAATACGGCGGCATTCAGTGCATCCAGTGCATTCAGTGCATTCAGTGCATCCAATGCATCCAGTGAGAGCCAATCCCAAGAACCAGCCCGTGGCATGACTCTCCGGTGCTTGCACAGTCCCTCCTCGATCTGGCATAGTCCACTCTCAGCTATTCCCCGTTGCTCCAATAAACTCGGCCCG
>JAANBB010000468.1:0-29734 GCA_014621425.1 Cylindrodendrum hubeiense | reverse complement strand
AAAAGGAGACACGGCTGTCCGCGGGTGGCAACACGGAACAGCCAGGTACTGGATGGATGCTCCCCGAGATGCTGCCAGGCCCCTGGCAGTTGCGCTGTGGGTAGCATGACAGGGCATCCCACCTGTTTGCCAGTGCGCCGAGACCCTGGAACGGAGCACCCGAGGGCCAGCCACGGCCTTCAGTCGCATGACCACAGCGCTGTCATTCCACTACACGCCGGTCCCGCCCCGAACGACTGTCCCCGAACGACTACCGGAGAGGATGCGGCAGTTTCCAGGTAGGTATTTGCTTCTTCCAATAGCTTTCCACAGACGACTTTTCCAAGGGACTCATGACCCTCGGGTGTGGATCATTCGTTCCATGACCCCCACGTACGGCCTTCCTTTCACCTTCTCCTGCAGGTTCTCGCCTCAATCAACCGGACTCGGCTTTGGGATATTAGTGGAGATGCGATTCTGCCAATCAACAATACCGCATTACCCCACTGCCTTGGGGCTTTCCGGGCGACCGACCTCGTCCATCCCCACTCTCTGCAGCTCAGCCAGTCAGTCTCTATTAACAAACGATGTCAACTTCCTTGATAGGTACCTAGTAACTTAGAAGATGGGTTATGGTCAGAGTGAGGCACAATTTTTTCTTACTTTCTCTCTCCCTCTCTCTCTTTTCACTCCATCAAAACCTCGGGCTTCGGGCCGTCCCTGTAAATTACATATATCCTTCAAGTCACGGGACCCCATCCTGTCTGCACTCACATACATGATACATGCCTGTCATCCATCTGCATCGCTGGTACCCGTCCTCCGGGCTCACTGCCCAGTCGCCCTTCATCTGGGGTATCCAGGCCCCTAGTCCCTAGGACCTTGTCCTGCGTGGGGATAATGCCTGAAAGCCCATGGGGAAACCTTGGTGCGGAGAAGATCGGGGATGCCGTTGCACCAGTGTGCGTTGGGCGAGGTGAGGTGATGCTGGATTCCGCGCCGGGGGAATCCGGGGCTGGGCCAGATGGCATGATCCTCGCTCGTTTCCCATCCCACTCACACGAGATTCCATAGAGAACGATACATGGCGCAATCATAAAATCGCTGTGTAGAGAAGACAAGATTGGTTATGATACGATATGTATTGATGATAGAAGCGAGGAGAAGATGATACGATATAGACACTATTACAATGCAATGGAGACATGAGCTTGTTGCGAGGTATGCCGGATCCCCAATTTAACGCCAAGTCCCAAATAAAATTCCTTCCCGCCCATGTCAGTAGCACTCATCGCGATGTGCTCGTGACATCGAATCCCGTTTTTTTGCCTTATTCGGCCCAGAACCAGTATCTAATCATCATGTCAGCTTCTGCTCACTTCGGATCCTAGGAGATTGCGGGGGATATCACTTACACTGCAGCATACTCGACTTGGAACGTCTCATCCAGGCCCTCGCACGTGGCTGGGGCGGTGCCGCCGGCTGTCGTCAGGCGGTACACCTCCTTCATGCCGCCGGTCGCGCCGTCTCGGGTTGTCAGCTGGAGCCACGGCACGGCGGCCTCGCCCTGCTGGCCCACGGCGGCGCCTGAAGGGGCAGGTGACGTGCTGTTCTTCCGGCAGGGTGCCTGGCCAATCTCCTGTCCTAGAGTCTGGACGTTGAAGAAGGGAGTCGTGGCGTTGGTGAAGTAGTGCACGCCGGACTCGACGAGTCCGGTGGGGCCAAGCTGCTGGGCCGCAGAGATGTCAAAGTGCACCGCCATGCCGGGGATGGTCTCCAGGAGGTCGGGGTACAGGGCCGCGACGCAGCTAGCGTTGAAGAGGGTGGCGACGGCGCCGGCGGCGGTGGGGGCCGATGATGGGTTGCTGGTGTCGCAGGTGTAATTCTGGGTGCCACGGCCGACAGCGACGTGTCGGAGAGATAGACCTGAAGATGGTACGGGGAGGGCTTCGGGAGCTAATGGCGACATGGTGTCAGAACTCAATTCAACATGTCAAGCTTAGGGCTGAATCAGCTTACCGAGAGGCATGCTAGCTTTTGACAGGTCACAGATGGCAGACTTGTTCGCGATCTTTGCAGCTAGGGCCTTGGCGGCGAGAGTGTTGAAGTAGCCCGACAGCGACCCCAGCGAGTCAACGGCGGACCGGGCGTCGTGGATGATGACCTTGGGGGCGGTGGGAGCGGCAGAGGCAGCGGCAGCCAGGACAGCTACCAGGACTGTTGACAACTGCATCTTGGAGACTGATCGGGGTGTGTGAGGGGGATAGAGGATGGATATGGATGAGTCGATAGACGCGTCAGGGAGTCGTGAGTATTCGTGAATATTCGTGAATGAATATAGGTGAACGTCGTCAAGCGTGGTCAAAGGAATCCAGAAATCGAAATACAGCTCAAGCTCAAGCTCAAAGCAAAGCAAAGCAGATATAGAGGCCTAAAGTGAAAGGGAAACAAGGAAATAAGGAAACCGAAAAGGAAAAAGGGAAAAAGGGAAAAAAGGAAAAGACACCGGAGCGTCTTGTGATATACCGAGAGACAGATGCAAGAGATTCCTTATGCAGACTCTCTAGAGAGCGGAGGCACTCGCCTCTATTATACGAAACAACGAACCCCCGCTGCAGCTGCGGGCTGGGAGGAAACGAGTCGCGACTGGGGGACTGGGGGCCAGCATCCATCCGCTCGCGCCCTGTGTCGTTCGGCGGCAAGGCGTCGTTGTACGTCGAGGAGGAGCGGCCATTGGGCGAACCGGGCGAACCGGGCTCGAAAAGATGGGACCGCCGAGAAGATCTAGAGCAAGCAGCCGCCCGGCGCGAAACACCCGTTCCGTTTGTCGAACCTTGCGTACGACTCTTGCGCATGTGCGAGGGTGGGTTTCCTGGCGGCGCGTGGAAACAGATGCACGAGATCCAATGGATCACGACAGGGAGCGGGATGGACGCCGCGGTGGTGGGGCCGTGATTGGCCGGTGGCGGGGAAGGCTGGGGTCGTTAAGCGCCAGGCTCGCTCATGGGCAGTCATGCCTCCTAGTCGTCGACATGGGCAGAGGCAGACGTGGGCTAATTCTTGCGCGAGTGTATTGAATAGATGGGCGAGGGAAATAGAAACGACCGAAATGGAAACCGAGCGACTTTTTACCCATGTGGACGGTCGCATTGTGGCGGATCATGATAGAGCCTGCTCGCTTCCATCGCAACCATTGAGCATTGAGAGGGTAACCATTGAGAGGGGAACTAAGACACCGCCGAGGGAGGGCTACGGGAAATTGAGACGGCTTCAACCCACCAAGATGCTGAAGAACCATTATTGCATCACCAACAATGGAAAAAGAAAGCCATCCCAGCATCTCACTGCCTGCAATCCACCTAGGTCCAGAGACGTCATCGGTGACAGTTACGACACGACACGACACGACCTGCACCAGCTTCCTCCCCCACACCCTCCCGTCACAAGCCAAGATCCGTCCCAGATCCCAAGATATTTCCACGAACCAACCACCGTCTCCAGCCTCTCCGGCACCCCAGAGAGCCAAGAAAACCTGTCTCCAAACAATAACGCCTTCATCTGCGCGGCAACCTATCCGAGGCGACAGGGTCCAGCTGTACATGGCAAGCCGTCGCTCTGTATTCGCCGCCTCGTCGCTCGCGCACCTCATTGGCCGCTCTTGGACAACCATCTAGGTCGCCAGATGCGGCCAGCGGCTGCAAGACGACGCAGAAAATAGAAACGTGGAGCCGCGCGGCCCCATAATTACATGGAAGGCGGCCCTAGTTCAAATGACCTAGGGACTACTGCGTGGGCCACTGAGGGGCTCGAAAGAGCAGCCTCAACGATATCTTCGAGTCAAGCAGCCTCGCCAAGAGACAATAGCTTCGTTTCTCATGTCGCTCATCTCTAGCGCATGGGGAGGAACGTCTTCATAGATTCGATAGTGATCGCTACCCAAGAAACACCCTATTGCATTATTGCATACACGGCATGCCCACACCTGCTGCTCCTCAGACCCATGCCTACCCTGCCGCCTACTACACATACACGCACAAGACTCCCGTTGTGGTCACCCTCCATTTTTATCCCGGATCTACTTTCCAGGGTTCTTGGGCGCTTCGTCCATTGGACTTCCCGCTCCCGCCAATCCAGCTGCTCCTGCGGCCGCAGCCGTCGTTGCGATATGATGTTCAAAGTCCGACGAGCCGAGCCAGAACATCGACATGAACACCATGAGGTGGAGTGCCACACAGTATACCGCAAACAGGTTTCGGCTCGTGCGAGACGCCAGCACCATCCTCGTCAGCGAGTACACCACTCGCTCCGGCAGGCTCATGCGCTGGTATGCCCTCGCAGACTCTCGGCCTCGGAATGCCGCGAACGGCGAGAGGTTGGACTCGTAAGCCTGGCGATACCGATCCAATGCGATGCCAGGATTGCCGGTCTCGCCGATCGCGACCGTCGAGGGGTTTGTGTTTGACCCATACGCCGTCGACGTGGCCGAAGAACCTCCGCGGTTGTACGTCGACACATATCTCGTCTTCTCATACAAATTCAAGTTATCCTTTTGCAGCGCGGCCACCTCCTGCCGCAACTGCGACACCGACCTGTGAGTCTCCGACAGTTCCTGCTCCAGTTCTGCATTCTTCTTCTTGAATCGATCACGCTGGGCCGTGACCATGGGCAAAATGCCCGAACCACCTCCATAAACTCGCTCACCATCGCCGATACTACCACGCGGATCCATGCCGCTAATGATGGACGACGTCGGTGAAATCCGACCGCTCTTGCGGCCTGCCGCCCTGGTGACATACGTTCCTGCGACGGAAGCGCCTGACGGGAAGACATTGGCGCCCTCCTCTTGAAGGTTCTCTAGATCGCTCTCCAGCTTCTCGTTCAGGTTCTGCGACCTCTCCAGCTCTGCGTTCGTCCTCGAGAGCTCCTCTTGGAGATCCTCCAGGCGAGTTTGTAGGTCTCGGTGTGAAACCCGAAGGACTGTCAGTTCGTCACCCAGCTTCTTGTTCCGTGCGAGCAGAAGCTTCTCCAGTGCGTTGCCCTTGGCGTCGCCCTTGATGTCGCTGGCCTCGATCTGCAAATCGTCATCGTCCCCAGTCGAGAACTCGATGCTCTTGAGAACCTCCAGTTCCTGCTTGACATCGTCGTAGTCGTTCCACTTCTGGACCTTGGCTTTCAGAGAATCCTTCTCGTCCTTCAATGACGCCACTTCCCTCTCCATGGATCGTAGTCGTACATCAACGTCCCGCTTGAGTCCCTCCTTTTCCACCCTGGCGGCATCCAGCTTGCGAATCATGGACTGATTCTCTGACCGCATGCGCATATATCCAGGGTCATCCTCGAGCGATGTCTCGGGTTGGGAGGGCACCGAAGACTTAGACTGGGCCAGCTCAAGTCTCATCTGTTCGTTTCGTGCCTGTACCTCAGCCAATCGCGTGCTTGTACGTTCGAGATCCGAGTGAAGCATCTCAAGCTCGGCACTGGAAACCTGGTTGCGCTGCTCCTGATCATCCCCGCCCTTACCCAGCCGTTGGTTCACCTCGTAGCTCGCCCTCATCTCGCTCAACAGACGGTCTTGGTTTTCCAGTTTATCCTCTAGCGCCTTTTCCTTGGCCTCCCAGTTATCTGTCTTCTCCTCTAGCACCGCAGTCCATGACGACTCAACTTCTTTGACTCGGTCCTTGAGGTCATCTTCCAGCCCCTTGCGGGTGGTCCGCTCGGTTTGGAGCCTGGACTCCGTCTCTTCCAGCTGTGATGACAGCTGGGAGACACTCTCCTGGAGGTGTTTGTTCTCCTCGGTGAGCTTGGGCAGGGTATCTCCGGACAGGAGCATGGAGTCGACCGATGCCTCGAGTAGGGGGTACGGATCTGGCGCATCGGAGAAGGACGTATAGGTTTGCAAGAATGCCGAATTGACAGACTTGGAGTGGTTGGTGAGGAGGTCAATGAAGGTTTGGTAGGCTAGGCCCGCGGTCAGTCGTCGTCAGAACAGTTGCCCGGACTAGGTCCGTCATGGATAGCGCCTACCTTTCAGAAGGGCCTTGATCTCTGTCAATTTAGACCCATCGTCCAGTTTTCGAAAGTCCTTGGTCTTTTGTGCAAGTTCCTTGCGCTGGACTGTTGAGTCGCGCTGGTAGGCTACAATATCGGATGCTGTGTTGTCGAGGGTTGACACGAGGCTGGTGAGATCAATGTCTGTCGTCACTTGTCAGCACCTGGTTTCGAGGGGCGTCCATGTTCGGCAAGTTCATACTTCGCCATGAGGATATCGCATGCTGGAACTTGTTTTCCCCTTCGAAAGTTGGGCCGATCTCGATAGGTTCGGCCGCCGACGCCAGAGCGGCTTCGACAACGGCGTCCGTCATGATGTCGGCTTCGGTTGTAGGTGCTCAGGGGCTGCGCAGAATCGTTCGACAGGCAGCCTCCACGGCCACAATGGTACAATCTCGAGTGTCTAGTAGTTTGTGTCGCCGGTGGCTACTTGCTCCGAGTCGGGGTTCGTGATCGTCGTAGGGAATGTGAGTCCACAGAGTTCATGATCCAAGTCGGGGCCTAGCTCGGAGCCGTGAACGTGTTCCGTTCGGTTGCTGGCGTGGCCCGGCGCTTCGATTGGCCGTTGGAGCTACCAGGCTGAAGACGCCAAGCCCTGCGCCACATGGGCCCAACCACCCCCGCCACAGCCTCGCGACTGCGCTAGCTAGGCACGACTCCAGCTCGCTGTAGCTCCAGCTACGCATTGCGTATCCACTGATGTCAACTGACGCCAGCCTCGAGCTATCGCCTGTCGCACCCCGAACTCCCGACCTTTGTAATCGCGACGCTGGGAACGGGAGAGTCGCTCAGATGAGGCTACCGCCTGACTTGCCGCTATGACATCCGATGACCCAGGCGACGGGCCTTCAACCAGCCTGGGGCGCGCCAACCGAGAAGATGGGCCCTTCGTCCTCCGGTCCCTGTTGGACGATGTGCCTCTCTCCGCGGATGGCACCCAGGACGATATCAAGATAAACTGCGTCGACTACTTAGGTAAGTGGCTTTCCAGTAGCCTCATTCCCGTCGATTCCGCATGCTAACATCTGCCACGCCAGATCACAACCTCTACGTGGGCACCTCAGCCTCTGAGCTGCTTCACTTCGTGCAAATCCCCCCCGACCCGACCGATAGATCCGGCCAACCCGTCTACATCTTAGCATCCCGACTATGCCCTGCCTTTGCAGAACCTTCCACCAATCCCTCGAGCTCCCAACCTGGCATCCAGCAGATTCTGTTGCTGCCTCGCGTTGGTAAGGCATGCATTCTGTGCAACTGGACCGTCACCTTCTACTCCTTGCCCGAGCTGAGTCCGATATTCGGAACGACCCAAGTCAAAAACTGCAACTGGATAGGTGGCATCGACCTAAATGACCCGGCCTTGGATGGCAGGGGATCTGAGAGAGGCCCTGGAGTCACGATTCTACTCTCTTTAAACCGCAGAATACAGGTCGTTCGCATTGGTGAAGATGCGAGGGCATTCAAGGTATGCAGCAGCTGGCAAAGATCGAGCTCAACATGTCTAACCTTCATAGAAAATCGACTTCTCGGGAAGCACATTGTCGGTACGACGAGACTCCATCGCATGTGTTGCCGACTCCAAGTCGTATGCGCTCGTAGATGTGGACCGACAACTCAAAATTCCCTTAATGAGCATCTCAGCGCTCGAAGAGACTCCTCCTGGGGAGCTAGGGCAAGCACAGAGTCTCGCGGTTGATACCGTAAGCAGTCTATTACGAAGTTCTTCATCGGCGCAAAACAGACCAGCTACCTTGCTTGGCCATGGTCGGAGTACAAGCCTCGGTGGCGCGATATTGGGAACCATTCGTCGACAAGACCATCGTACGAATGAAAGCGAGGGTCAAATTTTTCAGAGTCCCTCGCCGCCAGTCCCTTCCACGAGCCCGAAGCCACCGAGCGATGGCCCTTCCCCAAGACCATCCCTAGACAAGCCTCTACCAGCAGCTCCGTCACCAACCGGAACTCCAACTCAGTCCACAAGTCCCAGGCCAAAACCAGGGGCGGTATTTCTCAAACCACATATTGCCTCCCCAACCCCGGATGAATTCCTTCTAGTTACTGGCACCAGCCCCTTAGAACCAGGTATCGGCATGTTTGTAAATCTCGATGGCGACCCAACTCGTCCAACATTAGAATTCGAAAGGTACCCCAAAGAGGTTGTTGTTCACAGTCCTTCCGGGGATTTGTCTTCATCACGATCAGCTCTTCAAGAAGAAGATGAGGGCTATGTCCTAGCCTCGATGGCCAAAGACTTTGAGGATGGCTTACACCATGGTCTCGAGATACAACGGTTCGATGCAGGCTCTCAAGCAAACGCAAAGAAATATTGGCTTGAGGCACCAGAGGCCAAGAACGCAGGAGTGTATGGCATCCGCCAGCTGGTCGGCAGCGAAGAAACGAAATTTGAGGAAATTGTCCAGAGGCTGTGTCAGAAGAGATTCACTCCTTTCTCAGCAGGTCCCGATCCTTCCGCCTCTTCTTCGCTCAAGACGTCAGACTCGAGAACAGCATTGTCCATAGAACAACTCTCGAAAGAGAAGGAGTTGTTCGACCAAAACTTCGACTCCCAAGACGAAGAGTCATTGCCCGAGGGGTGGGAAGCGATTCGAATCTCAGAGGGAGAAGAGTTTGCGCGACAGCTCGCACAAACAGAAGCGAGGCTGGTGGTTTGGACTGGCAACCGAATCTGGTGGGCAATTCGCAACCCGCTACTCATACAACTCGATGCTGTCCTTCAAGATGCATGCCCAAAAGGGTATGCGAATCCACACCTTATTGACAGACAAGCGATTTTTACTATGTTGAACTCGATCCGGGGCCGTGACGCCCGGACGGAGTTGGAGTTTATGACTCTCAGTTATATACGACAGAAGGCGGGAGTTCTACTCTTGACGAACCTACTGCGATCTTCAGAAGAGCAGCGTTTCTCGGACCCAGAGATGAAAGCATTAGAGGAAGTCCTAGTTGATAGCGGCCTCGATTCGAGAGTCGTGCTATCGCTAGTTCCTGGCATTCGAAATGAGATCATTGAGGGCCAGAAAGGGATCTGGATCTATGGAGGTGTGAGGGAAACAGCAGAGCCCTACCTCCGAGGTGCAGACTTTGAAAGAGCAGTAAAGGACTCCATCTCGGCTCTGGATCCCTCAATCATGCAATTCTTGAGACGATTCCTTGGTGCGTGGCGAAAGATGAAGGGCTTCGGCAGTGTTCCTGACGAGCACGAGGTCTTCCGCACCGTCGACGCTGCTTTGTTGCTCGTCCTTCTTGAGATCGACCAGCACGCCCCTAAGGGCCTGAGCAAAGGCGGTGCCGTTAGATCCGAACTCAACGACGTAGTCGACAAGGGTGTCGATTGCTTTGACCGCGCTGTCAATTTACTCGAGTCGTATCACCGCCTCTTTATCCTGAGTCGACTATACCAAAGCCGCAAGATGTCCGGTGACGTGCTGGCAACCTGGAAGCGCATCGTTGAGGGCGAGCGGGATGACGGGCAGGAGTTTCGCGATGGCGAGCAGCGTGTTCGCGAGTACTTGGCCAAAATCAGCAGCCAGGCCCTTGTCCAAGAATACGGCATTTGGCTGGCAAACCGCAACCCAAAACTGGGCGTGCAGGTCTTCGCCGAAGACAAGGGCCGAGCTCCCAAGTTCGAACCCGCCCAGGTTGTCGAGCTCCTCCGGGAAGAAGCCCCTGACGCGGTCAAGTACTACCTCGAGCACCTCGTTTTCGGCAAGGGGCATACGGCCTATGTCAATGATCTCATCGCCTACTATCTCGATGTGGTCGTAACAGATCTCGAGACATCATCTACAAGCCGAGACATTGTAATCGCAACCTATGAGGCGTACCGGGCCCTCCAGGCCCCAAAGCCCACTTACCACCACTTCCTGCGAGACAATGCCCCTGAGGACAACGAGATCTGGCACAGCCGCCTCCGGCTCCTCCAACTTCTCGGCGGGACTCATGACTACGACGCCGAGGGCATCCGCGACCGGATCGCCAGCCTGCCTTCCGACCTCCTCGTCCCTGAAACTATCATCCTCGCCGGCCGCGGCAATCAGCACGAAGACGCCCTGCGCCTCCTGATACACAACCTCGGCGACTACGATACCGCCGTCTCCTACTGCCTTCGCGTTGGCTCCGGTTCCGACTCGGGCTCCGCCACGGCTGCTGAGCCTCCCTCTGCTGACGAGCAGCGCCGCCTTTTCCACGTCGTCCTCCGCGAGTTGCTCGCCATCGATGATGTCAGCGACCGCATCGAGCAGACGGGTGCGCTGCTTGAGCGCTTCGGCGGTTGGTTCGAGATTGACGAGGTCCTGGGGCTTATTCCCGACAACTGGTCGGTCGAAATCGTGGCTGGCTTCCTCGTTGGCGCTCTTAAGCGGCTTGTTGGCGAGCGCCACGAGAGCATGCTCACGAGGGCACTCAGTGGAGCGGAGAACTTGCGAGTCAACTATGATCTCGTCGTAAAGGTGGAGGAGAAGGGACCGAGCATCGAAGCACCCAACTAATACGGTACGGAGAGGGGTGGTGGTTAGAGACGGGTGCATTGAGGACGGAGAGACACGGGCGTATGCGCTTGCATGTCAGCTTCCTATTGATGTATTTACGGCTATATCCGAAGAGATGATTTATACTGTTTGATATCGTATTCATGTGCACCGTCCAACCACTCATCCTATCCACCAGCCTACACACAACCCTCATCTCTCTCACCCTTGCTTCCCCATCTCAACGACTAACTCTCCTCATCCACCGTTCGACACCCAACGCCCGCTCGTCCAGACATTCCGCCGTCTTACGACCCCCTCGCGTACTTTGCACACCATGAACCCGGAGCGGGCGGCGACGACGCCACGGGCCCGGGGCTAGGACCAATCATGCCAAGCGGGGCTGGGACAGCTGAAAAGCACAACGCTATGCGAGGTCGCGATGTGGTGCTGACATCGACGCAGGGAGCCAGGCATTTGGAGGGATGTAGGCGAGCTTTTGTGCGGGGGTGTGCTTTAGGGGAAGAGAGTTGGTGGCAAGGTATATAAGGGCTGGCTGTGACCCCCTTTCTGTCCTCATCCTGGCTCTGAATATCGACCAAGTTGGCAAGACAAGTGATCCGCGGGGTCAGCAACAGGTGGGTTTTCAATATCAGGGTCCCAGTTCAAGGGATTTGGATCCATTTCAGCGCAGCAACCACGAGCCACCGCTTGCGCTCCGTCACATCATCTTCGCGCTCCGTGTCCCAGGGTCTCTCCACGCCATTGCAGTCCCGCTCCCAGACGTGCTCGATCTCCAGGCCGACCTCGCGCAGGGCGTCAGCGTCGTAGAAGCTGCGCATCTTCTCACGACCGGTGTGGAAGCCGGCGACGACCCAGCAGCGCGCGTCGGCGGCCTCGCGCAGAAAGAAAGCGATGCTGCGGTGCAGGTTGGCATGCTGCCACGGCATCCACAGGCAGTCGGCGACGATGATACGGTCGAACGAGTGGCGGTGTGTTGTGCTGAAGGAGTCTTCCAGCTCGCCCCACGAATGACCCTCAACCAACACGGAGTCTGCGGGCGTAGTAGATGAGCCGGCTGGGGATATGGCCGGCTGCAAGTTGCGGACAACGTTAGTGCGGAGCGTCTTGAGGACAGGCTCGGCCGGGTAATCCGTGACGACGACGCGGCGAGCACCGAGCAGTCCGCCCATGATGCTGGGCAACGCCGTGCCCGCACCGAGCTCGAGCGTATCCAGCCCCTTCACATCAAACGACAGGCTCTCCTGGGCGGCGCGAGGATTGTCGAGCGGCACGCCGAGCGAGTCGGACTCGACGAACTCGGCCAGCAGCAGCGAGGCGTTCCAAAGGTAGTGGCTAAAGAGCTTGCGGTCGTCCTCCTTGACGGGGTCGGCGAGGTCGATGAGCAACGACTTGGACAGGTGTGGCGATGTGTAGATCAACGAGTGCTCAGCGTCGCCGTGCTGGTTGGTGATGTCGTCGGGGAAGATGATGCCGAGCGACGAGCTGAAGTAGTCCTCTGGACCTTCGGCCTCGTCGCTCTTGAGGGAAATGCGCCACGTCAGGGACATCGTTGGAGTTGGGTTGCGTCAATGTAAGACGAGGATTTTGGTGATGCTGCCCAGCGAGAAAATGAGAGACGGCTTCGTCTCGCTTCCACTCAGAAGTTCACGCCTGACGATCCCTGTATTTGAATACGAGCACGAATAAGACGGTTATATGAGAATAAGAGAAACAGGGAAGGAGGGAAGCTATCATAAACCCAATATGTACAAGAGGCAAATAAGTTCTGTCATGTCGCGTGAGTGAGCAACAGTCGCAATTATGGTGGGGGAGGGGCAGAGGCAAAATTTGCCAACCCCGACCGCCTTCCGCGGGGCACATGGGAGTTGGCATGATATCGAGACGACATTCATGAAACGAGAAGTCAGACAAGATTCGCGGGACATTTCACACAATACTTCGAGTTCTCCTTTGGTGTGAGGCATGTTACCATTATCAATTCATCGACTAAGTTTAATGTGGATTGGTCTGTTCCACTTCCCTTGCCCTCCATAAACTCTTCTGCCTCAAACAACTCCGTCAAACTCCATTGTAATGACTCCCTCATAATTGCATCCCAGCTGCATGCTGTGTCCCGCCCATAAATGATACACTTCATCCTAACTTCCCCTCTGGCATAGTTCCGCTCGAGGTTACACAGCCACCCAAGGACACGAGAAAAACGAGACCGTAAAGGAGAGGATATCATGACGAACAAGAGACCGAGCATCCATCGCAAGACAAGTAGTTCCATTGTGTTGCGTTCGCTAAAAAAAAAAAAGCACAGATTCTTTGAATCGTCCATTATTGATTTGTCGTCAAGCCATCAACTGGTGGATGAGCCCACCACAAGGAGAGAAAATAAGGAGAGAAAAAAACAGGGGTATCGATACGTCAACTCCCAAGCACAAATCCAAATATTGGGAGATCCCTCTCATCGTTCCCATACCCACCCAGTCATAAAATTCCGTTCCAGTACCCATAATATACTCCCGCCAGAAAGTTCCCTTATTCTAGTACAGTTTCGCGTGCGCCGTCTGTGCCATGCTCTTTTAATAATAATTTGTTGTTTTGTGGTTGTAGAGGAGTGGTGGTCTAGATGGTGGCGGTGTTGTCCATCATCATCTGCATCTCGTTCAGCTGCTCAGCCGTGGGGTCGTCTGAAATCCAAGGTCCCTTCTCCTCATCGGTGGCTCCCAGGAAGCCCTCGGCGCGCTTCAGGGTCTGAACATCAAGGTCGGTCACGTAAGCCTTGGGGTCAGACAGCTTAATGCGGACCTCGTGGTCGGTGGACAGCATCATGTCGTCCTTGGCTAGGCGTCGGGGGCCATCAAAGACAGCCATCACGCGCTTCTTCATTGTCATTTGGCCCTTGTCGAAGCCCCACGAAGAAGGATAGTCGCGTCGGTTCTTGCGGCCCTTGCTCTTGGTGGTGAGCATCACACCGCCGCGGGAGTGGGTCATGCCGCGCGTCTTCTGAACGCCATTGGGAGGGTTACCCTTCTTCTTGGTCATGGGCGAGTGGCTGGACTTGGACGAATCATCGACATCATCCTCGTCACCGGTCTCGATATCCTCATCCTCGTCCTCAGTTGAGGCCGTCTCAGTAACCGTAGGTAAGTTGTTCTTCTCCAGAGTCTGGTGGACATCCTTGTCGTTCTCAACCTCAGCCAGGCGCTGGGCGTTGATAGCCTCGGCGGGGTCTTCTTGCTGCACAATGCGCAGCACACAGTCATCCAGATGCTCATAGAAGTCCTGAGCGTTGGTGAAGGTCTGCGAGCAAGTGCTACACTTGCCAGTTGCGTCAGGCGCATAGCCGGTAAGCTTCTTGCCACTGTTGGCGCCAGCAGCCGACTTCTTGCGGCTGTTAGGAGGAGTCTGCTCGACACCGTGAACGGCAGTCAAGTGGCGCTTGAAGACATCGGCGCGGTTAAATGACTTCTCAGCCGCCGAGCCAGAGCCAGGGCAGAAACCGCACACCATGGTGCCTTTGTAATGAGTCAGAGTATGGCGGTTCTTGTCATACTTGCGAGCGAAGCCCTTAACGTGGTACTCGCATGTCTGGATGGGGCACTTCTCAGGACGCTCGTTCTGGTGGGTAAGCATGTGAGCCTTGAGATCCTTGAAGATCTTGCCGCAGTCGGGCCAGCTGCATCGCTGCTTCTCCTTGTTGGTGTCATCCGGGCTGGGATAGTCGCCAGGAGTAGCCGGGACGAAGTGGCTCATGCTAGGAGCGCGGACGTGGTTCTCCATTGGGGCACCATAAGGGCTGCTGGGGAAGGTGGGCTGGAAGGGACCGTTGTGGAGAAAGGGCGAGGAGCTGTTGGTGCGCATCATGTTGGGCTGAGGCGAAGAGGCGGCAACGGAAGGCGAGGTAGGATAGTGGTGGGTGGGCTGCTGGAAATGGGCATCGTATGAGGGGATTCCCATGGGTGGGCGGGTAATCTCTGGGTGGATGAGCGACGGGTCTGTCGCAGGCGCGAAGTCAGCAATCATTGTCGGAGAAGTAACAGTAGAGTCCGATGAGATGCGCGAGGGTGACCAAGGAGAAGACTGAAGAGGGGCAACGAAATGGCCGCTACTCTGAGAAAAGAAAGCAGCGGCGCGTCTGTTTGGTGAAGGAGTGACAGAATGGCGCGCTGGTTGGGACGGCCAGCGGAATGTCTCAGTTGAGGAAATAGCCGACGGGCTAGGCCGTCTCTTAGGGCAAGAAATGGTGGAAGTGGGTGTGGGGGGGACGAAGTTGCCAGATAGCGCCGAAGAACAAGAACCAGCGGGAGAAGAAGAAGAGAGTGACAGATGGTGATCAACGGCGAGCCCGTCTTGCGTAACAGGAAGCGCCGAAAGAGAAGTAGAAGTAGAATTGAAAGTAGACGTTGACGAACGAGCAGTGGCAGTGGGACAGGGGTAAGTGAGCGAATGGCGGGGAGGCCTCTGCTGCGCAGTGGGAAAACGAGGCGAAGTAATAGTAGTAGTAGAAGAGGCATCCAACTCACCAACAAAGCCCTTCGTGGGTCCAAAGTCGTAGGCGAGCTCTTCCATGCCGTGGGGAGCAAAAGGAGCAAAGTCTGAGCCGGCAATGTAGTCGTTGCCGACGATGGTGGGCTGAACCCCCAGACCCTGGGGAGCCCAGTCAGGCACGGCGCCCATCTGGCCGTGGTTGGACTCGGGAGATCCGATGGCCGACGATGCGGCAGACGGCGCCGATGCAGTAGAACGGCTAGACGAGGGCAATCTCATGTCGCTCTCGTCGTACATGCTGGGGGAGGAGCGGTTGTTGAGCATGTAGTTGGGGGCGGCCTCGGCGTAGAGCGTGGGCTCGAATCCCATCGATGTAGTAAACACTTCTTGGCCGTTGCTGAGCTGCTGTTGGTGGTGGAAGCCGTAGGCGTCGGCTGGGATGCTCACGTCCATGGGGCCCGAGGTGTAGACGGCGTGGCCATACTCATCGGCGGAGTCGTGATGTGGAGGGAACATGGCGAAGGGCTGCTCTGTCAGAGATGCCATTGTGTGGTTGGTTGTGAGGCGCGAAGGATGCGGGATGTCGAGGTGCGACTGGAGGCGGTGCTGGTCAAGGCGATGGCGAGTGCGGGCTTGAAGCACTTATAGCTCAGCCACGACGGGATGCGATCACCTTTATCTAAAAGGCAGGCGCCAGAGGTCAGGTCTCAGGGTTCCTGAACGTGCACCCAACACTCGAGTGTCAGTGGGGAAGCCGAGGAAGCTCACCTGCACCACTTCGCATTCCAAGGGAGCGAGGCGGGAGTTGACAGTCTCGCGGGGTCCGAGATGTTGTCGTAGCTGGGCAACGCGGCGAGCGCGATTTGAGTCAAGTTGTCCGAGTAGGATGTCTACTGGGAGTTCGTTTGGGCGATATATATATAAAATATAGCGTCTGGTGTTGAATCACTCCAAGGGCGAGTGCCGAAGAGCGAGGTGGGAGGAGGTGGTGGTGCGGCGCGAAGAGGAATCTCAGAGCTCTCGGGTATATCTTACTATCGTCGAGACAAGCAAGTCAACGAAGGTGATGATCAAGGCAAAGAGCCAAAGGCAAGACCGGTATTCAGTGATAGGATAGGGCTATGAGGCTTTCTTGGGGTCCGGAAAGGTTGGGGACGACACCGTAGATATAGACAAGGCACCAGGAGCACCTGCATCTGGGCCCAGTCCTGACGAGATGGATGCTCCAGCCAGGCTAGAGCCACGAGCAACTAGGGCCCTACTATGTACGGACCAGCATGTACAGCAGGTACCCAAGGACCCAGGGGCCCGCCCTCCATGGAGCATGGGGCATGGGCCATGGGGCATGGGGCATGGAGCGTGGAGCAAGCCAGCCCAGCCCAGCCTAGCGAGCCAAGAGCCATGAGGGAGGTGTGTGCGCTGTTAGTCGGGCGTGTGGTGGTGTCGAGGGTCAAGGAGGGTGGATGTGGATGTTCGGTGGTGTGCGGGATGAGTGTGCGTGAGCGAGGCAAAGGCGGCCACCAGCGCCCAGCCTCAATCGGGGACCAGGGTGCAGAGACATTTAGGTGCAAAAGTTACACGCGAGAATCCGAAGCTGCCCACCAAAGCCAGTCCAGACTCGGTATTTGCGAAGGATGGTCTGGGGTGGTGGTGGCCAGAGCAGGGAAATGGCGGAGAGGCATGTCACCGCCCTTAGGGGGGGAGGGGGCGCGGCATCAACCTCTCCAGGGAACTCTGAGCCCTCTTCAGTGCAAGAGGGTGGAGGCTACAGTGCAGGTAGGGGGTGCGCTGGAGTCTGGGGGTGTGTCTGGCGCACCGGGACAAGTCGATCGTCTAATAGGGCGGAACGCCCTTGTATCGGGAGTACCTGGTACAGAGCGGAAAGGCCTCCCAGGGCTAGGCAGGGGCCGCTAAAGGGCCAAACTCTTGCCCGAGAGGGCTGCAGGGGGCAGGGCAACTTGTACCAGTACCTGGATCCCTGTACCGATCAAGGCGGACCAGGGGGCCGGAAGATGCCTGTTCCATCGAGTCTCAATGGCATGTCCCAGTCAGAGGTTGTTCCCAGTCGCACCCAGTACCCAGCACCAGGCTGGCAGGCTCGCGACAGGACGCCATCAATCGCCAGGGGTCCCTAAATGAAAGGGCAAAAAAAATAAACCCACTGCGACGGCGGAAGTACAGTACTTCGCCCGGGCGCCAGCGGTACATGCCATGCGCTCCCAATCCAAGTCCTCACCCGTTTCCGAAGTGGGCGTCCCCTCCACCCTCTCTGCCGCTGAATGGAGGACAATCAAAGACAGCAATGGACAACAAAACTCAAGTTCAAGCTCAAGTCGACCCAAGTCGAGACATGATGTGGCCAAGCCTCCTCCATCCATGCCCATTTCCTTCCCATCCCCACCCCACCTTCTCTGTCCGGGACAATCCATCATGTCTCTACCCCGTATGTGGTGTCTCTATTCCCAACCACCACGCAGCGCGAATGTGTGTCGGCCATGCCCCATTCCCAAATCCATGACCGAACGACCATGGACCGCCATCCAATGTCTGACATGGACCAGCCAGTCGGTCTGGAGGACAGGAAACTCTGTGCGTCTATCCTTTCCTGCCGGCGAGTGAGACCAGAATCCCAAGCAGCCATGACACCGTAGTCCCCTCCTCTCTCATGTCCCCCCACCTCTCATCCAAGACAAAACGAGACATGAGAGGAGTCGCGGCAATGCGAAATGATAACAGCGAACCTCTATCCCGTGTCATGCCCATTAGTACAGTCCGGTTCCCACCACATCACCCGCCCGGCTAAGGCAGACCGATATACACTTGCATCATCCATCGTCCCCCGTCCGTCCCCATGCCATCCGCAGCTGCAGTCATGCCTTTGCTCTAAGAGCACGTTCGATGTACCTACCGAACCGAGGCAGCAGGCAGTAGCCCGTCTTGTAAGGTAGGGCATAGCCATCCCGTGCCGAGATGGTGGAGGCTCTGTTGCTCTAGCACGGGGATATTTTTATCCTCAACCTATGCAGGTGTGCTTTGCTATGCTGTGCCGTGCCGTGCTGTGCCCGCGTGGGCGGGGCTTGTGCTGTGCAAATCCACCAGAGACAAGCCCGCCAAGTCACGTTCTTGACTCTATCCGCGCAGCCAATCGCCCTCCTCCGCCGAGGTCTCAGCATCCCACTGGTTCATAAATCCGTACCACAAAGACAGCGACAAACTCAGTCACCCACACTTGATACCACACAATATCCTCCCACACCATCGCTCAGTAGCCAGTCACACGGTAGCGACCTCCCCCCCTGGTTCTAGGACCAATCGTAAGCTTCGGCGTCCACGGTCTAAATCGGCTCCGAGCCAAATGGGCACAGCCCGGCCTTGCCCGCTCCCACGTCAACGTCAATGGTCCCCGAATAATGGCTGGGCTTCTCCCATTGGTCCCCAGGTCCCCGGGGAGGCGTCTCCCGAGGGGTCCCCGTCCCACCGCTATACCTGATTTGGGCACTCGTGTCTTGCCCGCGCGGGAGATCACTGATGTCAATGTCAGGGGCTACAGCAATTTGATGACGATGGCCATGCCTGTCAACAACGTCCAAAACCGCTCGCGCTTGGCTCGAACCGGCCGGCTTCCCGCCCCCGAGTCTGGCGTGGTTCTCTGGTTGCTCGCCGCCCCAGGTCCCATGCTGCCCAGTGTTTCTCGCCTACTGCGTTTCTGGCGCATGTTTCATCTTGAATCCCTCCACAGTGGTCTCCATAATCTCCATTCCGCCATGCCCTTAGAAGCTCTGTAGAACAAAATTGTCCGGCCTCCTCTCCACTTCGCGTCGACTCAACTCGGCGGGCGAACCTGTCGTCGGAGGTTTCAAAGACCAGTGGGTATGAGTGTTTCCGTGATGGGCAATGTCAACCGAAGCTCCGTTCACCATGTGTCCCTGCCCTTCCCTGACGAGCCGCAAAAGTCTGTCAACGTCGCCATTGAAATGCTGGTCGGCAATGTGCTAACCAAATCCGCCCATCCACCGGCCAAAAAAACCTATCTGGAACTTCGTTTTAAAGTGTTGTGCAGACCAAAGCTTCCGCTATGACCAGACGCCTGCCTGTCATCCTCCGTCAGTGAGTAACGTCCCTTGGTAGGGCACAATCAAACTCATTCCGCTCCATGCCCGCCTGGGAATGACGGCGTCAAAGCCGCAACAATACCCGGCTCAAGCACCAGTTACAGTCCGTGTGCTGAAGAGACAGCATGTGAGATCTTGTTCGTTCATTTGGTTGGTTGCCTCAAGATGATGGGACTTCGGTTCCCTCGATGACATTCGTCCGGCTTCTGCCGCCCACCAGGATACCGTGGCGCCGAGGTTTGCGCCGTTTGAGTTGGACGGATCCCATATCCGCCATCCGCCATCCGCCATCTGCCGCCTCCGCCCATAAGCCCTGGGGCCGGACATGAAACGGTAAAAGCTGCCTTGCAAAGGTTGAATCTCAAGCCGCCTCCCCGTTGGAGCTCCACCCAAAGTGTTGCGCGCAGAGTTCCTGCATGTGGAGGTTTGGTGGTGGTTCAAGCTGTGATCGCAACAGGCATAGCGCGAGCTAAGCCTTGTTGACGGGCATCCTCTCCGACAAGGTATCATTGGGTGTTGTGTGGTTGCAGAGCCCCTTGCCTGAGGGGTCAAAAGTTATTAAAAGAAGCGACATGATGGCGGTGCAAGACCCCCCCTGGTGGCTCTGAGGTGGCTCCCGTGGCTTCTGGTGTGGCAGTCTGAAGGGGGTCAGCAGCCCAGTTGCCAAGAAATAGGGCAAGATCATGATGAGGAAGTGATCGAGGCGACAAGATGCGATGCCAATCCATTCAAAGCAATATTGCGCCGCCATACCGTCCCGCTTCATCTACGATGTAGGTTTAGCGCTGGCCATGCCCCGCGCCTGGTTGGTGGCGCTGAGGCATGTCGGCATTATCACGCCAGACGATATGATTGCTTGGCTGCTTCATTCAATCAGCGACACCAAGCAGTCATTTTAGATGCAATCCTGCCGCCACCCTGTATTTTGGTCTTTGGGAAGGGCTGCGTTTGCAACTTCTCGTATCCCTCACGTTGCACTGCATAACATCATTGTCCCGGTTCGTCGATCGGTGTGTCGGCTACCTACTGATTGACAGACGTCATGAGACTGAGATGGGTATTCCGTACGAGACTGCGCAATGATGAGACACCAAGCTACCTAGGTTAAACACGGTGTAACCGTGATTCCAAACTAGCCTGGTGCAGCAAGACAGTCATCATTCCAGCCATTTCCGCGGGGTTGTTGCCACAGCGCTCAAATGGTCAATCTCGCGGGGACGGCACCAAGACGTGCCGGTATCAAAAGCCTGAGCGGGGTCCATGAAGAACATCAATGATCCATCAGTGTCTCGGTGTCAACACCCTGAGTGGCTGGTGCAGGAACAAACATATCGCTGATCAACACTTCGGCAATGGCGTTTGCTTTGGGGAAAGCCGGGCCCGACCCAGGGGCCTGGTTAGCACGTCGTGCCCCTGCGGTTCCTGGTCCCCAAATTGTTCGGCCAAGGAAACAGCATCGTTGGGCACGCTTCAATCGCTACTAAATCATGCAAAACATCGGCGGAAACTCTCGGCATTGCCACAGATCCCCACTTACTTGGATTCAAAGAACAAACTCGACTCCAGACCATTGCGCCCTTGAGCCTACGCTCACGTCCTCGGCCCTAGCCAGGGGCAAGATGAGATGACGGCTTCAAGCAGGCTGGCCGGGGTTGCAAATGTTGCACTGCGTCAACCTCGTCATCTCTCCCGGGACAGTCCTGATGCCGGTATCCAATCAACGCGTATCCGCACCTGAGTCTGACACTGTACCCGTGTCCCTTGTCATATCGGCGTGCCGTGATTGCCATGGCCTCCGCTACCACGACTGCCTGCCACGCTCGCCCTGACTGCTGGGTCTCCATACAAGTGGCCGAGAACACGATGGCCATCAGTGATCCCAGTCAGCGTGGCATCCGGGGAGGATGTCGTGGGAAAAAAGAAAAAAGAAAAGCAAAAAGAATCCAGATGAGAAAAATGGGCGAGATCGAATATTCATGCAATCCTCAATGCTCTTGGGAACGCTTTTGGCGTCCACTTTTGCCGGTTTCAATGGGGAATGATGGAGAAGTGCGTGCACGCAAGAAAAAGAAACCCCCGGCTGACCAGTGCGTCCATGTCGTGCGCTCCTTCAGCCCAAGGGAAACAAACTGGGGGTGGCCGCCTGTACGGCGCATGCCAGTAAGCAGAACAGGAGCAATCCTGGAAAGCATCCGGGAGGAGCAGGCGACCAAGCAGGAAGGTGCGATAGTGGCACGGATGCCCTGTACGTGGACTGTCCCAGCCATTGAAGTTGAACCCGAAGCCCTGGTCAACTCCCGCCCCCGCCGTCGCATGTGCAACAGGCCTGACATGCGTACCTTTTCCAATGGACTGGAGATCCAGCTCTGGTTTTCTGGGTTTCCCTCCTATTTTTTTCTTTTTCCCTATCTGACACCTTGCCAACGGGTCTGCTGGGGGGCCATTCCCCGATCACCCTGGATCGAATCGATTCCCAAAGGACGGTTCTGTGGCTTGCTGGAAAGCAATAATCAGCCCGTCAACTGCATCGGCCAAGACCGAAATGTCCCAAGAACGACAGGCTGCAGATGGGTGTGCCCGAATGATACGCTGCCCGCCCAACGGGTCGGGGCCAGGCGACACCATGCTATTCGCTGACCCGAAACCACAACCCTCCACTGCAGCGGGCAGGAAAACCAGGACAGTGTGCGACCAGCGTCTGCGCCAGGGTGTGCTGGTGTGCTGGTGTGCACCCCCAGCAGACGTGGCACCGAGGTACTCAGCCCTACCAGACGCAGCAAAGTGACCAACCCAGATCAGTCGCCTGGCCACACCACACGGGGGCGACATACACGAGTTCGGGACCCAGGCCTCATACCCTCGGGATTACTAAAACGCTGACTCTTCAAAGCCAAATGCTTCAACAACGCCCCTGAAATGACATCTCATTGAATGTCATGCATAACCACTCGCTCCTGTCAGAGCCTTGACAGACAAGCGGACAGCCCGTCTGACCGGCTAGCCCTTGTCTTGTGGCAGTCGAGTACCTAGTGCATATTCCGCCCTGCGCATGCGTGTTCATTGCCGACGGGAGCCCATACTGGCGGTAAGCTTCTGATTGGCATAACGTGCCTAAGGAAATAGGGGCTACCGTTTCCTCACACGACACAGTAGACTGAACGGCAAGAGCCGTCACGTCCAAGTACAATGTGCATGGCCCGGCAATGGCCACCCGCCTACTTTTCCGGACACCGTCCACTGCAGCGAGGAGTTGGCTGGGTCGTTGGTATCGCAAGACCAACTCTGTTGGTCTGAGACGACCCTCATTTGCACATGTGCGGGCTTTGGCGAATGCGAGCGCACAGACCATATGGTGGACAAGGCTTGTTTCCCAATCCCAAGTCCTCCCCACTACTCCCTACCCCTGCTTGGTGCCGGAAAGGCGCTGGACCCTGAGCTCTATCCCCCAAAAAGAAACGTCGGGGATCCGCCCAGGCCTCATATTACGATTTTCTAGTTACTTTTTGTCTGCCGCGAGAGGAGATTGTGCGCGTTTCGCAAGTGGGAAAAATGGTACGAAAAAAATAAAGCTCGACATGACCACATGGTGGATCTCATTTCGGGCTCCTAATTCCCAGCAGCAAAGTAGCCTTCAAGACGCATCCTGTACCGAGTTACAGTACATGGCCTAAAGCAGGTGGTCATCCAGATGGAACATCGGCGCTAACGGATGTTCCCAGATTGGCAAGTAGATGGCGCAGCAGAAGGCCGGTGTCATCGCGCATGAAGAACTCGAGAGTTCGTACTCAATCAGGCCCGGCGATGCGGAGAGGGCGCTGCATTTAGGTTGCATCGAACCCGTGCTGCGCGGCGTGACGGATGATGGCTCATCGAACCCCAACATCTCCAACAACCAGGCCACCGGATGGCTCATGCCGGCGTGCGAGACGGCGTGCCAGACGGTAGGTACCCTACAGCGCAGAAGCACAGCCTTCACCGTCTATTTGCAGTGAAGTTTTGACTTCTGTTGGTGTGGAATGGCGGGAAGCCGGCAGCGCTAGGGTGTGGCTGATGACGCTAATAATAAGGTAATACATGATGTGGTGAAGGCTGGCAGTTGGGGACTGGCAGTCGGTGTAGGGCTGAGCACGGGTGACGCCCAAGTACCTGGGCACCATCGGTACATGCAGCGTCCCTGGCGGTACCGCGATCTGGCCAGCCGCTAGAGTACCCATGGGTACGTACCTCTACTCTCCGTCTCGTTCCGTCGTCCTGCCTCTGTCCCTCGAACCAACCGCCAGGGCTG
This sequence comes from Cylindrodendrum hubeiense, assembly GCA_014621425.1. Taxonomy (NCBI): domain Eukaryota; kingdom Fungi; phylum Ascomycota; class Sordariomycetes; order Hypocreales; family Nectriaceae; genus Cylindrodendrum; species Cylindrodendrum hubeiense. Next base: position 6,320 of record JAANBB010000468.1, on the reverse strand, counting down.
TGCCTCTTGCCTGATGCCTCATGCGGCCACACAAGCAAGCACAGGCACTCCCTTGGTCAGACGCCCTTGTCGGGCATCCCACGTCCCCTCCCACACCGTCAGGTCTGCCCCATCACCAACCTCTCGTCCGAGCCAGGACCAGAGGATCAACCAAGTCGGAGCGCCAGAGCGCCAGAGCGCCAAAGCCATGGCCTGTCAGAGTCTGCCCCGGCGTGCCAAGCCTCGATCCTGTTGCCGTCACGCACCGACCGCGACAGCGTTTCGTCGCTCTAACCGCCCGGAGCGGTAATCTGTGCGATGAGGTGCGCCTACCTTGCCCATTGTGCCAATGCTCGTGAGTTGCCCGCCAGGGAACCGCCGCGCCACCGCAGTCACCGTAACCGCCCGCCATTGTCGATTGCCTCTGGTTCGCGAGTCTAACAAGGGCGCCAAACGCAGCCCGAACTTGTCTTCCACTTGGCTTCTAGGCAGGCGGGGCCTACTGAACCTCATCACCGCATCTGCATCAGTGATAGATCGCGGTCGCCTGATCAGAGCCACTCAACCGCATTCACTTCATGGAGACCCGACGCATTCCTACCTCCATCTTCACGGAGGTCTTACCCGACTTGGGGCTTGCAGGGGCCTCGCGCGTCGCCCTCCGCCTTGAGTCAAATCGAGCCAAACATGGGACAGAACCTAAAGGCAAAGCAAGCATGTGAGGCGAGGCAGCGCAAGGCAACGGACAAGGCAAGACAAAGCAAACGCCATCCCCGCCAAGATGGTCCCGCTCCGCCAATGGTTCGCCAATATCCCGACAAAGCTCCCCCCGGAAACCTCGGTCCCCGCGCGCCTCCGTCCGCAAATGCCCATGGCAGCGCATTCCAGCGTCGAGCACCACTACCCCTCGTCCACAGTGAACTGGGGCCGCGCATGGCCCCTGATTGGCCGTAGCTGTTGGACACAATCAATAAGGTTGCCAAGCTCGCTCGGCGTCGCCGATGGGGGTACCTTGTCGTCAATCTGACTGCCCGCCCATCGGCCGCCGTCTCCGTTGATGCCCGGTTGAATGGCCTGAGCTTCGCCTGGTCTTCTTCTAGAAACAGACTTCAACCACCAGCGCCAGCGCTGGTGCCTCCCTGGAGACTGATAGCAAGCATACATCATTGCTACATCATTGCCAGAGACAGAGGCCCGTCCACCGGCTCACCGGGGCGCGAACCAACTAGGAGCTTCAAGGATCAACGTCAGAGACATCAGAACGGAAAGTCACTGACGGACTAGACACATCAAAACCGCCCCTCTTCACCCCACCTCACCTTCTAGCCGAGACACAGCGACACCAACGAAATCATCCGTCCATGGCCCCGAGGCGCGAAACGAGTTGGGGAAAAAACAAGCATGCCAAACCCTCGAGATCTCTCCAGAAATCAGGCCACATCTGTCCCGCACCTCAAACCCCTGTGTGCTTCGCAGTATCATATTGTTGGCCCTCCAGCCAGTACTGTAACTGTACCGCTCACTGCAATATGCCACCACATCTCATGTAGTCATGGGGGGTTTTGGATCCAGAGCAGATACCCCAACATGAGACGCCTCGTAACCAAGGGACATGGGGCTCTAATTTCCATCGAGTAACGCTCAGGGTCATCACGTCTTGTCGAGGCGGGATCTCTCGACGCCCCCTGCGCAAGCTCAAATTGTCCCGTTCGTCATTACACATCGTATTTCTCGTGTTGCGCCTTCCGGGACCAAATCCAGTGACCAAATCCAGTGACCAAAGCTTGGCGCCGATTTCTGGTTGGGCGGTTGTAAGCCGACCGTCCCGGAGCGTCATCACTCATATCATCGTCACCGACGATGCGCCCCGTCCCGAAGTAAAAAACCTGGGGTTTCAATGATTCAGCTGTAGGTATTCGTGCATGCTTTTGCGATGCAATTGCATATCATCAAAGCTACCTCGGATCACGGGGGCGGAATCCCCTTTGCTAGATCCCGGTTTGACCCCCAAGATGCGATGCGACTTCATGTCAGTCATGCTCAACCAAGACCCCGCAGGAGACGGGGATTTAATTCCATGTGAAGACAAATCAGTGGCCCCATCTCGGTCTCGTCTCCGAATAACCAAGTTTTGAATGACCAACTTTGGTAATAACACACACACGCCTGGCATGGGCACGGGCCTGGTAGTGGTTCATGTTGGCGCCTCAGGAGTCGCCGTGAGAACGGATGGCGCCAGAGTCTCCGTCAATTGTGGCCAGAGCCAAGCCGTGTCTACACCAGCACGTGCGTCCATTTGTCCATTCCTATGCCGAGATGACCGGTGAGGGTGAGGTACAGCAGTATTGGCTACTTGCCTGAGTGGGCATCATCCCCATTTCCACCATGGCCTTGGTGGAGACGGGAGAAGCGTCCGCCGAATCTACTGTGAATGAAAATTGCTTCCCGACTTGGAGGCTTGACGAAGTTCGGAGCCAGGCCGGGAGGTAGGCCCACTGTGCTCACGGTTCGCTTTGTGGCAGGCAGGAGGAGATGATGGGCGGGACCCAAGGCCCACGTCGATCATCGCTCTGTTACATCGTTTTATGGTTGCGCCTTGCACACCGAGCGAGAATGTATGTACTATGTATGTTGTCTGTGGGTGCGACGTCTTATTACATGTGATATTGCTACCCCCTTCTCCCCAGCAATTGGATGCTTCCAACCAACGGCATTGCCAGGGAGGGTGCGAGGTCAAGGGGCAACACAGTCGGAAATACGGATTTCCGCAAACTGTAATCTCAGATCTTACGCAGGACGCGGCACATGGTGGCTCCTTCGGTCATTTACCTCATTCCTCGACTCACGCGTTTCAAGTATCAATCAGGTTCAACAAGTCGCACCGGTTTGCTCCCAGGCGTATGGAGTAGCAAGAAGCGGGATGTCAGACCACCCATCTAATTACATCGCGCAAACCACATGAGTGCCACGGTGACATACCCAACGGCCTCAGGGGTCCGCTCTTACTCACCTCGCCTTACAACGGCCATGACTGAGTATCGCCCCGTCCGCTACCTGCCTTACCTACCGCGGCTCGCTAGTACCTGTTGGAGGAACGGGGGTCATGGAGGTGGTTTCAGGGCCACGATTGGCTGGGAGCCAGCGAAAGACTCGCTCCACGGCGCAGAAAACCGTCGGCCCCATCCCCCATAACCACAGTTGAACCCCCCCTTTGCGCTGCATGGCCCGTGTCCCGGCTCGGCGCCTGTTGAAGGCGCTACGTCCCTGCTCAAGCCATGAATTGGCCAAGGCTTCGCGTTTGCCCGACCTAGCGGCTGGTCTAGGCGTGCATCACCCAGGGACAGCCTTGTAAAAGGATGTCTGTAAATGGATCGCCAGCCAGATGGATTTTGTGCAGAAACTCGCTCAAGGTCTAGAACGCTGCGCGTTGGCGTATCACCGTCGCTGCTTGCCGAGAATTGGGTACTGGGGTTGGGGTTTGGCATTGCGGATGCTGCAAAGCCGAAGTCTCGGTGTGTCCCAACGCTTTGGTCCGGGCTCCGGATGGCATTGCATGTCAAGTCCCCGGCACAGCGTTGCATTTTTGCCCTCGTGAAGAAGGAATTATGAGATCTGAGTGCCTGTACTATGTATGCGCATCATGGAGCAGTTCCGCGCCATCGACCGCCACAACCACAATGTCGGATGATTGGGGCAACCTACTTTCAGGGACTAGGATGGGGCCATGTCCCTCGTGGAAAATTGGGCGTATTTGTCCCTCTCTCGTCCAGTACGGTCTCAGCGTAATGGGGTGATGGAAGATTCATGCCGTGTCGTTGCATCTGTATGTCGTCTGCATGTCTCACTCTAGAGGGTGAAGCTCGATGACCGTTTGCCAGGATGGCATGAGAAGCACTGCCAACAGGATCGAACCCTAGGCAATGGGGTCACTGGCCAATCTTCTTATCGTGATAAGTCCGTCGGCTTTCGCTACGGGTCCGGGCACGACGGAGAGGCGGCAAACCAGGGATCCTTCGCAATCACAGACTGACACGAAGAGCAGCATTGCGGTTCTCTCGTTTACCTTCTGGCGGTCCCAACAATCCGCTAGAGATCTACGATCGGCAGCTCGCGGACGTAAGGGCCAATCAATACACTGGCGGGTACAAGAACCGGGTCTTCGATGTGCCCTGTCGCGGGCCGTATCTCACCTAGTGGGTGGGCCCTGTGAGAGAGCGGGCTGGGAAACAACAGGGGGGGGTCATTGAGAGCTCCATCGCCTACAGTGCCATCCGCGGGGATATCCAGAGCATCAGATGCCTGCTCAGCGACCAAGGAGCTTCCCTGTGCCCCGGGGGTCCCCACGAAAGACCTGTTGTTATGGGCGCAGTCTGGGAGTGTCCCGGGATGGCCCTGGCGGTGGGCATGGTAGCAGCCAGCGAACTCAAGGGCCAAGCGGCGTTTCACCTCAATCTGTCCTTGTCGCCAGCATCGCGGGTGACCCGACACAATGGGTGATGTGCGCCATGCCGCTTCGGGGCCCCTTGTCGACTGCAACGCCAGGGCGGGTGAGGATTTGCGAGGCGCCCGGCTCTGTGTTGGCCCTTGGGACTTGGCCACGTGTGGAAGTCAATCGGCCAGGGAGATGGGAATTGATGGGGCTTTGGATCCTTGCAAGTCGCTGGGGAAGAGGCGAAGACGGAAGAAGCCCTTGTAGTTTCGGAGAGAGTCCAGACTTGGAGGAGGAGAGGCAAAGCTCCAAGGGCCGTGGTGGCAACGTTTGGAGCTGCCCAGAGGGCCGCTCTCGAACCCATGCGTGCCATCAATAGCGCACTCCATGCCCTTGTCAGCGATGTCACCGTCACCCTTCTGCCCAGTGGGACAGGAGTGTGACAGCCTCGGGCGGCCATGCATCCGAGATTGTTGCTGCAACTTGACGTCTGCTTGGGCCTTGTGGCCTGGTGTCCCGCCAAACCCGCCCTCCCAGATGAGCCTCTGGGCAGTCAAGACCCCAAGACAGCTCCCCTCCCCGGTCAGTCCGCCACCCCTCCCGCCGCCATCGTTGCCTCTCTAGGCATCTGCCGGTGTTGCGATTGCCAAATCCATCGTCGAGGCCACTTGTAGCCCACTGTCGCACACTCAAAACACTGTCGCTCCCTCCTCGAAAGAGGGTGGTGGCCCGTCAGAGCTCCATGGGTCTGGAGCGATCCCTGCATGAGTTCAAAGTTTCCCCCCCGAGTTGTGTTGTCCTAGTCCGCGTCCGCGCTCTGGTCTGTCCGTCTCCACTGTCTGTTGACCTGATCTGTCTGTACCTACGGCATCTGTCAATGCGTGGTGTGGTGCGCGCTTCCATCCTCCCCCAAAATTCCCCACAGCTAGGCTTTCTTGATCCCTCAAGTCTGCCCAGGCCCGTCCGCGACGGAATGACGCAAGGGGGGGACCCAGGTGAGTCCTACCGACATGGGTCGCTCTCTGTTTCCAGCACAGTACCCATCATCCCTGAAGGGGACTGACTGGGGGCGGCCGATCGGCCTGTTTCCGCAGCCCGCATTATTTATTGACCATGTATGAGGAAACGCGCCAGGTGGACTCGACTGTGCGCCGGAGTCAAATGATTATCGCCTGGCCAGATCGGCACGGGCGAAGGATTCTTTCCGCAGGGGGCGGGCTTTCGATAAACTGAACCTACATAGGACTACGTACGTAGTAGATGCGAGGTGATGTTACTTCGTTCCAGGCGGGACGGGACAGGATGGTACTGTACATGGTACTCAGCACAGCACAGTCGAGACCGCGGCAGATTGGCTTCAAGAGAATATGGGCTGGAGGGGGGGGGGGCAGACCAAGAGAAGGCTACGAAACCTTGCCTCGCCTTGCCTTGCCTCGTCTTAGGTATGTATGTCTTGCGGGGTTGTTGCCGTGTGATGCTAGGATGGAGGGGTTGGATTGGAGGTTGTCTCTACATTGTCTTTGCACTGTCTTTGTGCTTGTTCTTGGAGGGGACTGGGTCTGACGTGGCGGCCCGCGTCGAATGCCCCAGCCGCGTCCCGTTTCCCTTCGCGGTCGAGACTCTGAATAGTGTCGAGGCAGTGGCTCGCCACCCGACGGTTGAGCCTCTGTCTTTGGCTAGCGGTTTGCCTTTTGGGCGACGGCACGCACCCGTGGACGCTGCACTGCTCGAACAAGATAGAGTCTTTGGGGGCGGCGTCTTCACCCCCCCTCTCCTGCAGCAAGCCAGCCAGCCAGAATCACAATTCATCCCGGATTTGGCTTCATGGCTGGCCTCGAATGTACTCCGTACCGTCCAGTTGAGCGTCGATTCGAGCGCGGCATTGGATAATGGGATATTGGCCCGCACCCCC